>JASTWQ010000626.1:0-97615 GCA_035220615.1 Leptothorax acervorum | reverse complement strand
CGACGAAGGCTCATGATTCCGGCTTTCAACATTTTATTCACCTCCGCGCGAATGGCTCCCTGAACCCTTGGCGACACTAGGTAGCAACGCTGCTCAATCGGCGTGTGACCCCCCACATCGATTCTACGCTCGGTCAAGCTAGTAATTCCCGGGTCCTCCGGTGGAGTGGGTATCGTTCGTAAAAAAGAATCTAGCGTATCTTTTTGATCCGGTGTTAACTGTGCTAGTCCACATACCGAGGATGTCCCTTCTCTGTCGAAACGGTAGCGAATGTGTGGTCTATCCGCGAAGTACCACTCGGCCGCCGCGAAATCTAATGCGATACCAAACTTAGTCAAAAAGTCCATGCCGACAATGCACGACACCGCCAAATCTGGTATACCCCTACGGTCATTTCGTGATGTCGGCCCTTCAATCGCATTGGCAGGGGAACGTTGCCCTGTATCGCGGTTATTTGGCCGTTCGCCATACGGATACGCGCTCCGTCTTCGCGCGCGATCGACAGACCTAGGCTTTCCGCAATCCGCATTCCCTCGCGACCAATAAGAGTACGACTCGATCCCGAGTCCACAAGCGCCAATACCGAATGTCCACCTACACGAATTCTAAAGTACCGAAGGGGCGGTAACTCGGCGGGCTCAAAGGTAACAAACGAGTGCGTGAGCGCCTCCGCCGCGGTATCCACGGGTCGGGTCCTCGCTTCTAAACTCGGGGCCGTAGGGATCCGTCCTACGAACTCCCTCCCGCGTTTCCCGAACACGCCGGGCAAGTCCTCGTGGTAAATCCGCGCTTCCCGCACCGATAACAGTGGGTTTGCCGAGCCTCCCTACAATTCCGTGCGCGATGTCCCGTTTTCTCGCAGTTCCAACACTGCATACTCGCGTCTCCTACCCCGATTCCCGCCGCGGTATCCGTGACTGTCGGGCTCGCGGGAGCGGCAGGGCTGGTCGCAGTCGCCGTAGGTTTCGCGGTTTCTTCCTACTTCCGGTTTTGCGGCCCACCGCCTCCCCGGCGGCGACGGTGATCGGAGTTTTCGGCTTCCCTTTTGGCGCGTGATACGCCAAATCGGGGAAGATAGACTGTTCCGGCGGTAACGGTGCCCGATAGTACTTGTCCGCGAGTAAACTACGTTCCACCCGCGTGGCCAAATCTTCTAAGGTGTGAAAATTGCGGAACTCCTGACGACGTATTGCGATCTGTAAGCGCGGTAACAAATTCCGGTGTGCGAACGTTAATTGTTCCGATAAAGTCCACGGGGGATTCATTCGACCGAATAAAGCGCGTAAACACGTCAGATAATCCGCGGCGGCCTCGTATTCCCCCTGAGTCCTCCGCAGGACCTCCTCCCGAAGCATGTATTGGTAATCGGGGTCACCAAACCGGGTCCTCCACGCGCTTTCAAAATCACTCCAACTACGCCAATTTTGACTTTCGAGCCGCACCCAATATAACGCTACGTCCGACAAAAAAAGTGGTAAACATTTGAACAGATCCGCGTCATCGATCGGAATAATTGCACGGGCTTCCTTTATCCGCAGAAGGAACGCCTCGGCATCGCTACCTCGCTTTCCCGAGAAGTGGAGATTCCACTTGCGCATCAAGGTATACGCCTCGGACGCGGATCCCCGCGTGTATCGTCTCTCCGCCGCGAGTGGTACCGACTCGACACGCGGGTGCGGCAGAAAGCTACCGCCGTGTTCCCCCGCGCCCCCGCGCTTCTGTTCGTAATTCGATCCTAATCCCTTTGATTCGAAAGTCAGACGCGACGGCTCAAAAGATGACCGCGGTAGCTCGAAGGTCGGACGCGGCAACTCAAATGTCGAACGCGGCACGTCAAAAGTCGAACGAGACGGCGTACCCTGCACCCCCGTATTCACGAGTGTCCCCGTCGCCCCCAATTCAAGAGTCGGACGAGGTGGCGTCCGAGCCAGTCCCAGCCCTACGAACGGCACCTCCACCTGCTCGGGTGGCACCGCACCGCCCGCGTCGAAACCGGCCGTTTCCGCGTCGGGGTTGGGCGTGGACGCCGGGTCCATTGCCTCGACTCTCGCCTGCTCGAACTTTAATAAGCGCGCACGCAAAACCGGGAGTATCCCGCTCGTATCTAAATTCCGATCCACTAAATGCTGGATAACCTGCTCGACATTCAATTTCGTAATCCAGGTATATGGCGAACTTCCCTCCCGCATCTCGCGAGTCCCGATCTTCTCCTCGCGGTCCGGCCCGCGGGAGCCACGTAACGAAAAGGTAACACACGTGAACGGAAACAGGTATCTCAATTAACTTCCGCCCCGATTACACGCGAAAAGATCGACAATAATAACGCGGAACGTATGCCAGTCGCGATAACATCAAAAGTCGGTACGTACAAAGGATCACCACGGCGAAAATCAACATAATATCCTAGGCTAAAGTCGACGGCAATAACATCCCGTTCGCGGTAAACACGCAGGAATTCGGCGAAAGAAACGAGAAGAAAGCGCGCAGTTCCCAAACAACGCCGGCAAACCAAACAAAGCGAACTCAATAACCAAGGTCGCAAATATCGCGTGGCACCGGCATTCCAGAGCCGAAATAATAATATCTAATATCCTCATACGCGGTAAACGAAACGGTACAACGAAAAAAAAATAGGTTCAATTATACACAACACACATAGAAAATACGGAATTCAACACACATTTAATTATTGCGCACGCTCGCTCTCCACAAATTCTCCAAAAAAAAAAATTTTCCGTTTTCTTAAGCGAGATCGCCCCACGTTGGGCGCCAAAATTTTGCGACCCGTTTTCCTTCGGTCTCGCTAGCCGAAGGGGCGCTGCCGCAAATTCTCTAAATGACAGACGGTAGCTCGGAGGTATCCGCGATAGAAGGTATCTACGGTAACGGATTCTTTCCGCTAAGTATTCCGTATGGGCGCCAGGTGCGATTACGCGCACCACGTTTCGTCAATTCGATACATAACTCTTTACAGCCCGAACGCAAGCTCAGGACGTCGGTCCCGTTATTCGTTGTGAGGAGAGGAGGAGAGGGAGCGCAGCGCAATCAACACAAAATTAAATAATAAAGAACATTGTATTTCAGATAAAGGGGATCAATATATATATATATCGAAATCGAGCCGCCTTGCCGGCGACCGTCGCTCAAAGCAACGTCTCAACTCGCGGAACTCGAATCACACACACACACGAATCAGCCACGCATCTCATTCACACGAGCTAAACGCGAGCCTCATGCTCTCTTACGCGAGAAACATGCCCGCGACACGCGAATCGCCGCCACGCAAATTATCACACACGCACTCAGATTCACACACACAACTCGGCCGCCCCGCTCGCGGCGTACGCTAAACGACAATAAATACGGCAATTAACCGGTGGACACGAAACGAACGGACGACACTTTACCCGGTAACTAGTCGATATACGCGAAATGATATCTACGACACACGCACGCGGTAAACTAATCGGTAATGATCTCTACACGGCGACCATGCAATACTCCCGTACCGTTTTCCCCGGTGAGAGACCGCGGCGATGCTTGCATGCACCGGCAACACAATGCATCCGCGGGACTCTCCCCGAGTACGCACAATCGCTCGCGCGCAATATCACACGAGGAGCGTTACCGCACCGCTCGCTCGTGGAATTTTCCCCAAAGACGCGACAATGATACGCGGTACTAACCGCGACTTTAACAACTTGAACGCGAAATACCGGTAGTCTCGACACTCTGACCGCGATATCATCCTTACGATCTCGACGCAAGAGACAAACACTTAACGGTAACAAATACACTAGGCGCGAAACAACGGTAGTCCCGGCACAACGAACGCGGCACGGTAAACACAACTTATACGCAAAAACACGGAATGACTGTCGGCCGCGCAAGAGTTTTCGGAGAGGGCTTCACAATATCCTTACTAGGCACGATCTCGGCCGGGCTCGCGAGCACAAAGTTATTCCCGACGAAAGTCGGTGTCAGTAACGGTATTCTAATCGGTAAATGTTACCACTAAATAGTCTAAGGCCATGGCCGAGATCGAGCCAACGATAGTACGGTAGCACCGGAGTGGAGATCTTACAAATTTTCTGCCGATGTCCTGCTGCTTAGCCGCTTTTCTCTCGGGCCTGCGTTCGGGGATGGCTTCTCGCTTAGCGCTCGCACGACAGTGAAGAGCGGCCGGCCCGGCGAGATCACGTTGGGGCCCCGCGCATGCGCTCCGAGCCTGCGATGTGTCGTCCCGCCGATCCGTCGCGCGCGCCGTGTTCGCTGCGCCGCTTCTGGTCCTTTCTGCCTGCCCGCGATCCTTTGAATCGGCTGCCATCATGTGTGGGCCCTTTTCAGCTTTAGCCCGGCTGGCCAGGCCGTGGCTGTGCTGCTCGGCGCCCTTGATCTCATCGGGGAGGCATCCGGGTCGCTCACCCGCGCTGCAGTCGCGGTGTCGCGCCCCTTCTTGTGTGACGGTACGGCCCGGGGTGTACGCGCGAGGCATTCTGCGCGTTTCCGCGGCGGTAGGCCCCAGTGACTCGCCCGTCAGCCAGCCACTCCGTTCAGCGCTCCCCCAAGTCCTCTTCTCTCCCTCGTTGCGACATACGTCGTTACACGAGTCCTCCGTCGATCATCCGCTCCGGCACCACCTGTCTTAACTATAAAGTTCGCTCGCAGATTAATACCGCGAATAACCCTCCCGTACTCCGGTCGAGGCGCCATCCCCGACCTTCCCCTCGGCCGAGCTACCGTCTGGGCGGTGGACGCGACATGTCACGTCACATATGATACAAAAAATATATATTATTATGATTCACGAAATAAAAAAACATTGCACAAACATCATGAGCTATTCTTGAAAGGATTATTTCCATCACACGACTTTAAGAAACATCCTGTCAAATTTCCTACTGTGCAACATCAACCGAACAGTGACGATAGTGGTGTTTTTGCTATAGCTTTTGCAATTTCATTATTGTTTAATATTAAACCTGACAAAGTAAGATATGATCATAGAGTAATGCGTTTACATTTGTTGAAGATTTTTGAATCAAACACAATTGAGCATTTTCCTCAAGAGTCACAAAGTAATGCTCAGAAAGTGCTTCCATTAGCAATAATAAAAGCGAGAGAGTTCGAAGCGGTCCGTAAACGTATAGTATACCAATGTAAAAAGAAAGAAGTCGACTATATGGAAAATTTAAAAAATATTCGTGCTAAGAGAAGGCATAAATATCAAGAGACTTTAGAAGAGAATCGTGCTAAACGGCGATGTCAATATGAAAAGGATTTACTACAACGACGCGCACAAAAGCGTTTACGTTATACAATAAATTCTCAGCAGGAACGAGATAGATACAGAATTTATTCTGATCGTAAGTGGCTTTATAATAAACGATTTTATGAGAGAAAGAGTTCTAAATCCGTAGCTGCAAACAAAAATCGCAATATTGCCAAAAATATCACTAGAAAATATCACAAGTTTTGGTCACGAAATTATATACAATTTCTTAATCCTGTGGCAATTGAAGACATTGAAAATAAACTTGATATTAAAAATCCTACTGAAAGACGATTAGAAGCAGAAAGAATCGTACGTTGGTGTATGCGTATTCGAGACAGTTTTGTCCGCGATATTTCTAAAGTATTAGCTGTACTTAAAAAGAAATCACAAGTATGCTTGACTCTTGTCGCTGAATGCTCTACAATTGACGATAAAAAACGTGCATTATGTGGCATATCGCGACATACAGCTTCGTCCGAAAATTACTTTATCGATACATATCGTAACATTACTTCATCACAACTTTTGGTGATGAACGAGAAAGGTACACTTATGAATTTGTTACCTTTGCAGCAGGCTCAAGCAAAAAAGTCATGGTCATGCAATTCTTTGTGTAAAATTGATCCGTTTCTAATCGATCGTTATGGACAATTCCTTAAAACGATAAGTACATGTACTTTAAAAAAAATACCACAATTGTTAAAAAATATTCATACATGTACAATTAAGGATCCGAATAGACAGGGTCACACACATGCTTGTTACATTGATGATACAACTTGCGAAGCGACATTTCTTCCTGTTCTATTGTTATCACCTCACTTTCCAACGGTGAGATTTATTAAACGTTTAGTTTATCAAATGACAAGATTACATAACAAGATGTTAAATCTAGAGAAGGCTTTAACTTCTGCTGATTTGGACACATTAAACGAAATTATAACTTTGGCACAACAACAAGCAAATATGTACAAATATCAGCAGAATTGTACTACTTTGAGTGATGATGAAATCATGTCTCGCTATAAAAATGCATTTAAGGCTTTTGCTAAACGCTCCATGGACACACCTCGATATGTTTGTGCATCATGTGAAAGACTGTGTTATAAAAGAAGTGTCTTCGAATTTAATAAGCTTAAAGCACAAATAGGTATTCCAATTTGGAGAGATTTAATGGCGCATTTAGAAAAGCATAATATTACCCCGCAACACATATGTCGTTACTGTGACAAAAAATTCCGTGACGGATTAATGCCTGCGTATTGCGTTTTAAATGATCTATTTGTACATGATCCACCCGAAGCTATATCATGTCTTAACGAGTTTGAAAAAATTCTTATACAAAGAGCTAAAGCTTTTCAAACTGTCGTTTCAATGAAACCTGTTAGTAAGAAAAAATTTCCTCACAGACGAATGGTACAAAAAGTAAAAGGTAGAACGTTTTATTTACCGTTACCTTTGCAAGAGACATTGAACAAAATATGTTCTGATAAGGATCCAATTAATACCAATCATGAACTGTACTTTATACGTGTTAGAAATGTTCCGACAAAATCAAAAATTATCTGGGAACAAATGGTAGACGTTAAGAAGGTTTTTGACGCTTTAGTGTGGTTAAAAGAACATAATCCTTTATATTTTCATATTGTATTACCAGATACTTATAATAATTTTTTTTTACATACATTATTAAAAAATCCAGAGTATGAAATACAGAAGACAGATGAAAATGGTAGTAAATCTGATTCGGATGACGAACACGAATCGAGTCCAAAAAGTCCAATGCAAGAAACAGAAAACAACGTAGACGCTACTTTAAATAATCAGCGTAAGGCAATGATAACTCAGGTTCTTGACGAAAATAATAATTATTACGAGCAATATACTATTTATCCTTTATATGAAAAAAAAGAATGTAAAAGTGATACCGCCTTATATCAAATGTTAAAAATTGACGATTTGCCTTTGGACAATCGTGAGAAATTGTTAGATCTATTATGTTTTCCAGATTTATATCCTCTTGGTGTTAATGGAGAACACCAAACTAGACAGGTTAAAATTCACGACCATGAATTTGTTAAATTTCGTTTGATGTCCAAACATTCACAATTCAGGTTAAATATACAATTCTTATTTTTTTTGTTAAATTAATTGAATATGCGTCAATTAAAACGTGGTATTTTTTACAAACTGAATATAACTAATCGTTATACGGCTTCAGAATATTTACAAGCAATGGAGACAGATGCATTAGAATCTAACTTGAGTACAATATTTGCCACTCTAAGAAATACGGAACAATACTGGCATCGACCAAGAAATAATTTAAGATGTATGATGCAACATTACGGACCTGCGACATTTTTCCTAACATGGAGTCCTGCTGATTGGCTAATGGATAATTTAGGTGCATATATTCGTGAAGTAAATGGATGGCCTGACGATTCGACGCCCATTAGTGTACTAGTTGCTAGGGATCCCGTGTCGATGTCAAGGTTTCTTGATAATAAATTTAAAGCATTCCTTGATTTTATTTGTTCCAAAGATCACCCGATCGGAGAAGTAATACATTACTTTTGGCGACGAGAATACCAAGGTAGAGGTCTACAACATTTTCATTTATTAGTTTGGATTAAAGGTGCGCCAATTATCGGTGAATCCTCCTTTGAAGAGATTTCTAAATTTATTTTGCAACATATAACATGTAAAATGCCTGATCCAAAGATTTCACCATTATTATACAGGCGAGTCAATACGCATCAACGACACAAACATAACGATTATTGTCTTTGTTCTAAAAAAGTAGGACGTAAAACGACTCGTGTATGTCGTTCCGGATTTCCTCGTCCTGTCACGGAAACGTTGATTATCAGAGATGTCGTGAGTTCGATAGCAGGTAGAAAACGATTGAAAAATAGAAGTAGGCTTTATGATCTTCCTCGAACAGATGCTGAGACAAACATAAATGATTATAATAAAGTCCTTCTTACTGCAGTGGAAGGAAATGTCGATATACAATATATTGATGAAAAATCCACGTTGCTTACTTGGTATATTACTAAGTACATAAATAAAGCAGCGAAAAGTGAAATATCTGATGCTATCCTTGATAGTAAAAATGAGAAAAAGGAATCATTGCATAGCAAAATTTGGAAATATGCTATGCGAGGCATTAGTAATAGGGAATGTGGAGCTCTTGAAGGTGCTGATGGATTGCTAGGTTTTCCTTTATATGGGACTGATCGAAATACGACTATTAGATGGTTAAATGTTAATCAGATACGACACAGAAAAGTGAAAGGCTATAAGGAAATTGAAGCTCTTGACGGAGATTCTACAGATATATTTTGTCCATCTATAATAGATGATCATTATCCACAGAAACCGGAAGAATTGGAATCCATGTCTTTGTATGAATTTGCACAATGGTATGAGATTTCGAAAATCAAACCAAAAGGTAAAAATATTGAACAGTATAAGATGAAGAATGGTTATTATCTGAAACGGCGACAGCGTGGACATCTTATTGATCACTATAGATACAATGTCAATACGCAGCCGGAAAATTATTTCTTTTCATTACTGCTCATGTTTAAACCGTGGCGGAAAATAGAAGATCTTAAAGATGGATGTGACACTTATGCAGAATCATTTCACAAGGGAAAGTTACATCTTGAGAAAGCATTGCAGTATCATGAAAAATTAGAGGAATTGCAAAAAGCATTTGAAACTGCGCAGGAATTAGTTCAACAACATTTAGATGAGTTGGAAAAACAGCATGAGTCTCAAGACGATCCTGATAATCTAATAGGTGTTCAAAATGTTGAGGCTGGTGAAGCGATGCAAGATTTTAAGGATCTTGGTGACAAATTAGATCAGGAAATCGATGTATCTGAAATGATTTCAAAGCTGAACGCAGATCAAAAAAGAGTATTTGATAGAGTCATCAACGCCATAACATCGTCGGATATCGACAACCATAATATCGTCGGATAATTATAAACCATGTGACGTGGCAGCTCCGCTGCACGTTGCAGCGTCCCCGCCGCCGCCACGGGGCGCGGAATTGTGCTCGGGGGCGAGCCGGAAGAGCAGCGCGAAATCTCCAGGGGGCCTCGTCGTTAATTGATAGCGTATTAATTATTTTTTTTGTTTGTTATTATTTTCTGTAATCGCGGCACCTCGCCGGAACCCACCGGCGAGAACATCCTCGGCAGCGACCTTGCGAGCATCATGGAGGAGGAGCGGTGCTAGGAGCGAAAGACGCTCCGGAATTCGGCCGTGCGGAAAGGAAGAATGATCGCGGGCCACGCACAGGGGAGCGCGGAGGAGGACTCGACCGCGTGATCCCGGCGTGAAGACGGGAGCAGTCCCGGCGCTCTGGATGCGGGAGGCGGGAGGACCCCGCCGCGACAGCGTTACGCCGTGAAGCGGCGTAATCGCTAAGACGGTTACGACTCCGACCTGGAAGTCACGGGGAAGGACGTCCCCGCGGCGGAGATGCCGTGAGGCGAACCGGGGCGTCCGACCCGCTTACATCGAGCGCCCCATCGATTAATTATCGCGGGGTCGCGAGGCACCCCGCGACGGATCACGCGAGACCACGTTACGCGAAGTGTCACGGCGTACTTGCGGGATCGATCCCGATTGGCCCGCGCTATCGCGCCGCAGACTTACGCACCCCCGGGGATGGGGCGCATTGTCGATCCGCAATCGAGCGACCGAGAGAACGATCTCTTTCGGTTCGCCCCCTCGCCGAGTTAACTTGTGCGTACTGCATACCGCGAGACTTGTGACGAGTGAGAGAAGCCCGGAGAAAATCCCGTGGAGGATCGGCCCGCGTGGGTGCCCTGGGGCGAGTAGAACGTCGAGGAAGCGGCGTCGAGTGACGGTGAGGTTGCCCCGAGTTTCTGTGTTGTACAGCCACGGGAAAGCCGTCGGGTCGCGTTCGCGTTTCGTTGCCGACTCGCGTGGGTAATTAGTGAATTTGGTGTTAGCTCGCCGTGCACGGCGTAGCATATTAGTGATTTCGCGAAAGCGATCGGCATCGAGCGCGGAGGGCCCCCTTGGCGATCGCGCGAGCTTTGTGTGTGCGGGATTGAGGCATCGCGGATTCGCGTCGCGTAACGACCCCCTTGGAGATCGTGATCGCGGGCGTGTGCGGCGACCTTCGGCAGGGCCGAAGGGCGAGATATCGCGTTCGCGCGGACGGCATACGGGAGTGGCCGCGTATTAGATTCGTGTATGGTGTACGTCCTCGGGTTTGCGTTGAGTGTGGCGTAAATTCGTGTCTGCTCGCGTACCGGGTGAAGTCCGGCGTTTTGACGACCGACTTCGAGTGCGCGTTGAGTGTGGCGTAAACTCGTGTCTGCTCGCGTTCCGTTGGAGTTCGACCCTTTTTGCGTTTTCGATTGCGTAGTGCCGTCCCGAGTCGTACCCGCGTTCGCGCTCGCGCCTCCGCCGCCGCGCCCCAGCGTGCGAGTCACGTCGCGCCCGCATACCACGTGTTTTTGGCATGTTGTTCGCTGCGTATCATTTCCGTGTCGCGTTTCTGGGTCTTGTTAGCTGCGCCGCTCGGGATCTATCATTCCCGATATCCTCGGGAGATATTATTTGCGACCCTACCCCATCGTATTACTAGCGATATCGTTTCGCGATATTATTTTGCGTTATTAGTCGCGATATTATTTCGCGTTATTATTTGTGTTATTATTTTGCGTTATTAGTCGCGATATTATTTTGCGTTATTGTTTGTGATATTCTTTTACGTTATTAGTCGCTATTATTCAGCGTTATTAATTAGGATATTATTTTGCGTAATCGTTAGCGATATTAGTTTGCGTTATGATTTGCGCTAAAATTCGACGTTATTATTCGTAATCGGATCTCGCGTTATTAGTTGTAATTATTTGACGTTATTGTTTGCGATCGTATTTCGCGGTCTTCTCTCGCGTTATTATTCGCGATCTTCTTTCGCGTTATTATGCGCGATCTTCTTTCGCGTTATTATTTGCGATCTTTCTTCGCGTTATTATTTGCGATATTCTCCCGCATTACTGTTTATATCGTCTTTCTCGTATCTTGCGTTCCTCGCTGCCGCGTATTTGTTTTGCGCCATTATTCGCGTTTGGATTATTTCCCAAAATTTTATTGTGTTATTAATTGCGATATTATTTAGTATTATTATTTGCGATCTTAATTGCGATATTAATGATATTATGTTTGCGTTGTTCGCTGCCGCGTATTAGTTTTGCGTTATTACTCGTGTTTGGTATTTTGTAGTAGATTTGCGTCCGGATATTATTCATGGGTATTGTTTGAGTCTGAATATTAATTTTGCGTTACCCTGGTTTATTATTTGCGTTATTTCGACTGTCGTTCGCGTTATCCGGAATCTTTCTCGCGTTATTGTTAAGTGACGAAATATTTTGCTGAATTGCGTGCTTTATTGCGACAAGCTCACGCCGAAACGGCGTAAAAACCACTGACGACAGAACAGAACAAGGTAGACCGGAGTTGAATCTCCGAGTCTAATTGATAGATTTATTGCGATCCCAGCGTAATTATCTGTTTCTTAGGCGAGTTGTAATCTCGCAAGATTACGTTGTCGCGCTCCGTTTGGCGCCCGCCGACATTATACTTGATCGTCGACATTTGTGGCGTTATTGTTTGTAATACTTACTGAATTATGTTTTGATTGCGAGATGTATCGCGAATGTTGTTTGGCCCTCAGTGTTTAGTTTCTTTGTTCCGTAACGATCCAGAGATCATTATAATATAGTCAATTAATACTTTCATAAATTCCAGTATATTTTCCGTCTGATCTTGCGCTATTCGTGTCGCGCATTATTCGCGTTTCGAGCTTGTTTCAATTCATATTCGCGTCTGTTATTACTCCGCTTTAGTATTCATCGTTTCTTTCTTTCGTTTTTGTAAACGAACTTGATTAGAGTTCGATAGGCGGAGGCGATTGCCTCACTCAACCTTGTTCTTATTCCACGGATCATTTTAAATATTATTATTAAACTTACTATTATTAAACAACTGTTTCCACCCTTTTCATTACCAAATACCAGCAATAAACGATCAGTTATTTTATTATATTCTACGTGTGGCGAATTATTTAGCCGTTATCCCGTCGTCCTCTTGCACTGCCCTGCCTTGCCCTGCCCCTCTACCGTTAGGTCGAGCTGGTCGGCCTTCGCACGAATAATTAAGTTGGAGCTTTCGTGAATCATTACTTACGTTTTGACGAATCTGGCGAATCGACGCATTTGAGTTGTCGTGACAAATACTTAGAGAATCGTGGTATTTAGTGGACGCGATCTGCCGCGTCTGGCGCCCAATAGTCTATATCGCGAGTCAAGAGATTTCGTGCGAGGGACCAATTTGAGAGGCCTGACACCTGACTCTCTACCGTCCCCTTTTGATCCGGCTTGCGCCCGCGTGCAAAAAGCCGTGACAACCATTACGATTATACGTTAGTGGAGAAGGAGGTACTGGTAAAAGTTTCTTAATTAAAACAATTGTATGCTGGATAAAACAAAATCGCAACAAGAATACTGCTGTAGCAGCACCTACTGGTATAGCAGCGTTTAATATCAATGGTTTGACAGTTCATAGATTGCTGCAGTTACCTGTTGAACATGGTCAGACTCCTAAGTATAAACAATTAGCTCCACACGTTTTGAAAGTTTTACGGGCAGATCTCAAAGATGTTATTCTTATTATAATTGATAAAGTGTCAATGATATCTAATTTAACTTTGATGTATATAAACTTGCGTCTATGTGAAATATTTGACACCTTTGACGAGGCTTTGTTTGGTCGAAAGCATATTCTTTTATTTGGAGATCTGCTTCAATTACCTCCTGTACGTGAAGATTTTGTCTTTGTTCCATTATCGAACGAAGAACTTGGTAAATATATTGGCAGTATGGGGACTACAAAAAACATTTTGTGAGACGAATTTGAATATGATGAATTGACGATCAACATGCGTCAGCAAGGAGACGGATCTTATCGTGAATTACTCTCGAGAGTTCGTATTGGTTTATTGACAAAATCTGATTCTGAAATTCTTGAGAAAAGAAAAATATCTTTTAAAGGCGAGTCTTTCGAAACAAGATTATACGAATTGTGTGATTTTATTGATAATTTGCCGTCTGATACCGTTTTTTTACTGCCTACTTGTCGTATGTGCGATGTTCTTAACACTGCAATGTTAAGTCGTATTGCTTCAAGAGAAATATTATTAATTGCTGAAGATACATTGGAATGTAGAAATAAATCTGTCAGACAAAGAGTAGCAAAGAAATTGATGGATAATGAGGATGATAATACTACAACAGCTGAACTTTCAAAACAAATTGCAATTAAAATTGGAGCGAAAGTTATGATAAGACGCAATATTGATGCCAGTTTGGGCCTCGTAAATGGTACAATTGGTACAGTTATTTCTGTTGTGCAGGATACATCTACTGCTTATGTAGAAAAGATTAAACTTCTTTTACCGTCTGGTTTGGAGTATTTTATTGAAAGAGTAAGTGTCAAGTTTCAAGTATTGCATGTATCCGATACAGCATATGTTATCAGAAAACAATCCGAGTTATGGCATAACCGTTCATAAAAGCCAAGGATTAAGCTTGCAAAACGCTATTATGGATATAGGTAATTCTGTATTTAGTTGTGGTCAAGTATATGTTGCGCTGTCCCGAGTAACATCTCTGGATGGATTGTATTTAATTAACTTTGATCTTTCATCTGTAACAGCAAGTGAAAGAGCTATTATCGAATATAATCGGCTAAAAAAAAAATTTCTGCCACAAGCACAAACGATTACTATTTCAAAAAAACGTTTCCGAAAAGTAAAAGATATTCCGTGGACATTGTCGAAAATAATCAGTTTTGTTCAAGAGTCAGATCAACAAGCTGGACAGAGTACAGATTTGCAAAAAATTGTGGAAAAAAAGATACCTGTTTTGCAAAATGAAGATAAAGTTTCATGCTACGCAAATTCAGTACTACAATGTTTCTTTCAGTCAAGTATTATCAGGAAAGTGTTGCTTAAAGTTGATACGGATGAATTATGTATACTAGCGCATAAATATGACCAACGATTAGATATAGATAATTTGAATGCTGATAAAATACGGACAAAGCTAGGAGAGCGTTTTACGAGTCGTGATGGTGAAGAACCGAAAAAACGAGACGCTCTCGAATTTCTTACTGCTATTTGTACTGAATATGATTATATAAGAAATCTGGTAGAGCATCAAGTCACTTGTACCACTCGGTGCAAATCATGTGATAATACAAAAGTCACTACTAATAACAATATAGTTGTTCCAATTTCTATTAACAATTTGAAGAAGAAAAGTTATAATCTTAATGATTTATTAAAGATTACATTTTCACATTGGTGTCAATCACATGATAAAACAGGCGAACAGTGTGCAGGAAATGATATAATATTTAAAAATGAATTAACGTCGACCAAGGAAATAGTTATCATTCATTTAATTTTGTTCTCATCACAGGATAATAAAGTAGTGAAAATACCACAGACGTTTAATTTAACTGCCATACCAACAACTACTGTATCGATAGCTAAACAGCAGTATAAAGTAATGAATGCTATATTTCATTATGGTGAATCTATTGAACAAAGTTGTTTTACAAGTATGTGTAGATCAGACAGATTTTGGATTGCATTTAATGATGTTGCAGTTGATGATAATGTAAAAATTATAAAAAAAGCACGATGGCTTAATGGTTCAAAAAATATTTATATATTATTTCTAGAAAAAGTTGGTAAGAAATAATATATAGGGTGTTCTAAAAAAGGAGGGCCAAAATTTAGGGAGATATTCCTCACACCTAAAGGATGAAAAAATGTTATATGAACATGGGTGCGGAAACGCTTTTTTCAGGAGTTAGAGCTTCTTTTATAAGTACGGCTAAATGAGGTTGTGACCTTATCTGCCAGGCAGAAATCAGAAAAATTTGACCTTTAATGTTATAGTTACTTGTTTACATAATGATTAATCCTAAATTGTTTCTTGTGTAAGTAATACAGTCAACAATATTTTCGACATAACTCCTGAAAAAATCGTTTCCGCACCAATGTTCATATAACATTTTTTCATCCTTGAAGTGTGAGGAATATCTCCCTAAATTTTGGCCCCCCTTTTTTAGAACACCCTGTATAAGCAGTATTATGAAATATAGATGCACATTTTATTTTTACATAATACTCGAAACCACATACACTTTGTATTTTATTACATATAAGTTATTGTTTTTACTAAATGCAACATAATTAATTTTCTATCAATAAATTGTATTTCCCTTTCATAATATTTTATTCTTCCAAGGAGATTAACATTAATCACACTACATTACGATCATATATTTTATGTAGTAAAATATATACAGGGTGTAAAACTAAAGATGTTACAAACTATTATTTTCTAAAACTAAGCAAAATATGAAATTTTTGTTTCTTTAGAAATAATAGTCTATAACACCTTTATTACCTTCCTACACATACTGTTTATAAGATGCGTATCACTAAAAAATGCGTGATATCTGGGCGAAATTACCTTTTTCAACAAAGTCAATAAAACCCAAGTAATACGTAATATTTATTTTTGTACCTCGTAATATAAGTAATATCTTTAATTTTTAAATAATTAATAAAAAATCCAAATGGTAATATTATTTATCTTTGCACCTCTCGAAAAAACTAAAATGGTATGTATTTTCTATGAGGCATTAAACATGTCTCTCATTTTTTATTAATATACATATCAATGACTACATTTCAATTATAAAACACGGAGAGGGGGTGGTGGTGGGATTTTACCACTTTATAGCATTAGCATTAATCACGCTACATTTTGCGATTATATCTTATGTCGCAAAATATACACAGGATGTAAAACTAAAGGGATTATAGATTATTATTTCTAGAAAACTAAGCAAAATATTAAATTGATGTTTTCTTAGAAATATAGTGGTCTGTAACATTTTTAGCTTTACATCTTGTACAGACTGTTTATAAGATATACTGTTCATATAAGATGCGTAATATTACAAAACAAAAAGGCATGATATCCGTACAAAATTACCTTTTACAAAAAGGTACAAAAAAAGAGGCCAAGCACGCGTGGTGTACTTCGAAAAAATCGAAGTAATATCTTTACCTCGAAAAAATCGAAGTAATATATTTGTACCTCGAAAAAATCCAAGTAATATCTTTACCTCGAAAAAATTGAAGTAATGTATATCGAAAAAACTTAAGTAACGGGTGGTATACGTAAGACCTTTGTACCTTGAAAAATAAGATATACTGTTCATATAAGATGCGTCATATTACAAAAAGGCATGATATCCGTACAAAATTACCTTTTACAAAAAGGTACAAAAAAAAGACGCCAAGCACGCGTGGTGTACCTCGAAAAAATCGAAGTAATATATTTGTACCTCGAAAAAATCCAAGTAATATCTTTACCTCGAAAAAATCGAAGTAATATATTTGTACCTCGAAAAAATCCAAGTAATATCTTTACCTCGAAAAAATCGAAGTAATATATTTATACCTCGAAAAAATCCAAGTAATATCTTTACCTCGAAAAAATCGAAGTAATATATTTGTACCTCGAAAAAATCCAAGTAATATCTTTACCTCGAAAAAATCGAAGTAATATATTTATACCTCGAAAAAATCCAAGTTAATATCTTTACCTCGAAAAAATCGAAGAAATATATTTGTACCTCGAAAAAATCACAAAATTGTGTTACCTTTTATTTAATCCAAATTATTATCTAAAAAAAAAAAAAAATGATATCTGTAAATTGCGCCAATTATAAAGAAAGAATATATATGTCTCAAAAAATAATTGTTGCACTACTTTGATGAAAAATCTTTACATTGTGTTAATTAGAAAAACAATGTATAATAACAATTTTATAACATTAAAATTTTTTATTTCAATTCAACAAGGAAATGTAAGATATTTAAACACAGTTTATATTTGTATTTTTTAGTGGATATAACAATTTCATAAAATTAAAAATTTTTTAATTCAACAAGGGAAAGCAAGGTACCTAAACAATACAAAGTTTACAAGTTCATATATGTATTGTTCAATAAAATAAAACATTTAATTACAAACAATTACAGACAGAGGTCTGAGAGTTATAAACAATTATAACATTACAAAATAAACATATTTTATTAAAATTAATACATTTTTCTTGTAAAAAAAACTTGGCGCTGCTAGACCTCGAAATATAATAAAGTACTATAATTTCAACTGAATAAGGGCAACGATAAAAATAATTCAAGGAAGAATGCGATGGGAGTAATAACAATAATTATCAGCGTGTGTATGTGCGAGCGAGTGATACGGGCAGTAACGGCGAGCGATGCGACTAATAATTAAGCATAGGATAAGTTTAATGTTTTAAGGCGTGCGTTAAATATTGTGAAAGCGATTAGAATTAAGTATAGGATAAGTTAACGTTTGTAAAGCGTCCGTCATATATATTGTAAAACAATTAGAATTAAGTATAGGATAAGTATAGGATAAGTTTACATATATTGTACAACAATTAGAATTAAGTATAGTATAAGTATAGGATAAGTTTACATTTGTAAGGCGTGCGTTGTCACCCCCTCGAGGGTGTGCCACCTTGACGAAGGTACCCAATTCGTTGGGAACCGGGTGAGGGGGCTCCCCTTTGATCTGTTGACCTACTGGGGTAGTACCGGCGCGGCGGTATACGACCGTCGGGAGAGCCCGGTGGCGAGGATCGGGGTCCAAGAGCACACCACAGACCGTAATCTCCGTCAGCTGCGAGGCTGGCGAAGACCGGGGGGCCCTTTTCAGGGCCCGCGAGGGAGGCGACCTCTATAAAAAGCCGTCCGGCCGGTCGGGGCTGTGTGGGATTGAGCCCTAGCTCTCTCACCGATCTATGGGAAGGAAAACCCAGACAGAAAACCGGGGGCCCGGCTACCCTCTTAGGAGTCTGCGGCTAGCTTCGGCTACCCAGCTTCAATAGCCGGTAGGGTATGGCGACCCTGAGTTCAAACGCCCGGTCGGCCGGGACCGTTAGGGGGATGTTTTACACCTCCCGCCGGCATAGAGGAAGGTCACCTCGATAAAAAACCACGGGGTTGTTGGGGAGGGAGGTCCCCGTTCCCGAGGCGGGCAGGGATGTCGTCTCGCTGAGGGACGGAAAGGCCCCTCTTCCTTCCTCCATTGCACGCCGGTGCTCCGGCAGGAGGAGGAGGGGGGTATCCCTCTTCTGACCCAGCCCAGGACGTGGCCCTGGGTTGGCCGGGGGAGAGGCCCACACTCGGTGGTTGCACACCAGGGACGTGGTCCCACGGTCTGCCGAGTGTGGAGGGTCGTCTGGGCCGCTCGGACGTATTCCGAGGTCGGGGCCAGGCGACCTGGGTGGGAGACCGCCCGGGCCACTCGGACTTATTCCGAGGTTGGGGCCGGGCGATGTTTATGGAAGGAGACCCGTCGGGCCGCTCGGACATATTCCGAGGTCGGGGCCGGCGGGTCTTGGCCGCCGGGTGAAATAGACCGGCGGCGAGCAAGGCAACTCCGATGGTCGGGAATCGCATCCCTCCCGAACCTGGCCATCGGAGTAGACGGTTAGCCGGGGTGCGGAGGTTACCTCGGCCCCGGTTAAGGACTATATGCTGGTCGCCACGGCGGGCAGGACCTTGGGTGGGGTGCGACACCCTGCGGTACCTGTCTGTCAGTGGGGCCCCCCGCATGGCGGCGCCCGTCACGGTACCCGTCGGGTCGGAGCGACGGGAGCCCTGAAAGCCTATGGGGGGTTGGGCCTTGATGCCTTCTCCCCGTGGGTGAGTAAGGGCCTGGAGTCCCAGCCGCCCTGCTGTTGGCAGGGGGCTGGGGCATAGGGGGCAACCCCGAGCCGTGACGGGTAGCGGGATTGAACAAACAATGAATTCTTCAAATAAAGGTAAGAGGGTGGGGGAGGTAGCAGAAGAGAGGGAGCGGGAATCACGCTCTCGCTCTCCAGCCATCGGCGGTGACTCCGGGCAAAGGCACGGACAAAAGGTCGGACCGAAGTCCTTTATGAAGGCTCTGGCTGAGAAGAGATCCTCGGCAAGTCAGAGCTCTTCACAGGACCCGTCGCATAGCTCTTCGCGGAAGGGCAGCGTGCAAGACGGAGGGAGGATCAGGGACTCGGACGACGAGGAGTTCGACGAGTACCTGAGGAGTTGGGACGAGACTGCGGCCAAGAACAGGAGCAGGGATGGTTCGACCAGTTCGACCAAATCCGACGTGTCGGACTACTCGGTGGTGGAAAACGAGGAGGGTGAGCTGGTCCATGGACCGGAGTCAAAGAGAAGGGGCAGGCCCGTAACAACCGGGGAATACGAGGCGAAGAAGAAGAAATGGGCCGAGAGGCAACGCAAGGAGGAGGAGAGAAGGATCAGGGATCTGTCCGATCCAATGGTGCCAGCAACCCTGTCGAGAAACAGGAAAGAGAGGGAGCATAAGCTGATAGAGGAGCTGAAGCACTGTCCAACGGAGGATTTGGCGAGGAGGATAGTGGAGCAGGTGGCCACGGTCGACAAGGTCAACACGACCAGCAAAACCTTAAGAGGACCGGACCAAGGCAGCCTAAATAAGGCGGCAGCCACCATCAGCGCGGCAGCGGCGCACTTAATCGGCCGCATGCAGACGGGCGAGGATCCGGTGGCGAAGGATGTGGAGATTGAGGATCTTCGGCGGAAGACGGCCAGATTGGAAGAGGAAGTGGCCGATCTCCGTAAGAAGTTGGAGGAGAGGCAAGGGGTACCATGGGGGGAGGAAACGATGGAGGTGGATGCGGTGGAGACTACCACCACCCCTCCCTCGCAGGATGATCGCAGGACCTCGTTAAGGAGAAACAAGAAGAGGACATACGTGATTAGGGAAGATAATTCCTCGGAAGAGGAGGTTGAGTGTCCCAGGGAGGAGATCCTCAGGGAGATCGAGGAATCGGGAATGCCCGCAGCGGTGAGACCGTCGCTGCAGGGAGGGCCGCCAATGCTCATAGACCCTGCGGTATCGCCGAAGAGGGCACAACCGGTGGACGAGAGTCTCGAGGAAAGGCTCAAAGCAGAGATGGGCAGGATGGAGAGGAGGTTTGAGGAGATGCTCCGGGGATTGATGGAGAGGATCTCCATGCCACCTCCACCCCCACCCCCGGGAAAACTTGGACCAGTAGCAAGGAGGAAGGGCCAGGCGAACGAGGAGGCTGAGGTCTCGGAAACCCTGGTTAACCGTGCCCCCCCTAACCTAAAAGAGGGAAGAAGGGGAAGGAGCGGAAACAGGCCGGAGAGGAAGAGAGGAGATCCCAACAGGGAACAAGCTGCCAAAAAGGCATTAGGGAAGGGACCCTCTGAGGGAAAAGGTCGCGAGAGCAGAACCCCCTCAAGGAACGCACGCAAACAGCCAGAAAAACCCGCGCAAGCCTCCTGGACGGAAGTAGTCAAACGGGGAGCGGGTGGCAAAAAACTGCAACAGAGGGGCGATCGATCTCAATCGAGGTCGAACCGGAGACAGCAGTCGACGCAGCCACCGCAAACACGATCGCAGCGGCGACAGCAACAACAACAAAAGGCTCCGACGAAGAAGGTTGCAGGGGAAACGACAGCCCCTAACAATAACAAAGGGAGGAAGGTTGCGCCTGCAGGCAACAGTAGGAACGCAGACGCGGACAAAAGTAAAGCGGGGTAAGGAAGCCGCCAAAAACCGCGGCGGTAGTCCTGACCTGCCTTGGGGGTGAGTATGACCTTCTCATGAAGGAGGCAAGGAGCAAAATCACCCTCAAGGATTTGGGCATTGAAGGCCCACTAAAACCTAAAAGTGCCCAAACCGGGGCGCTCTTAATTGAGTTCCCCGGCAAGGAGGGGGACGAAAAAGCGGATAGACTCGCGGAAAGGATGGGCGAGCTGTTCCGCGACCGGGAGGGGATCACAGTATCCCGACCGGTAAAGACGGGCGAGATCCGGGTCCTCGATATCGAGGACTCGGTATCGCCCGAAGAAGTGGCGAAAGCAGTGGCCGACGTCGGTGGATGTCTCGGGACGCAGGTGCAGGTGGGCCCGTTCAGACGGGGACCCAACGGCCTGCTGACGGCCTGGGTCAAGTGCCCTCTGGCGGCGGTCGCGGCCATCCAGAAGGGGGGCAACAAACTCCTTCTAGGGTGGTTCGTTGCGAGGGTACAGCAGCTGGGGGCACGCCCCCTCCAGTGCTTCCGGTGTTTGGAGGGAGGCCATATCCGTGCATCATGCAAGAGCGCGGTGGACCGAAGCGCTAGATGTTATAGATGCGGCGCAGATGGTCACCGTGCTCGGGACTGCAGTGAGAAGGTAAACTGTCCCGTGTGCGCGGACCTAAAGAAGCCTTCCGCGCATAGGGCGGGCAGCAAAGCCTGTGCAGCGGCGAGGAGAAAGGGGAGACCCGGTTGGGCGACCACCCAGACTCCGCCGCCAACACGACGGGAGGAGGACGTGGAGATGCGACCGGTGGAAGAAATCGCTGGGGAGCGGGAAAATTCATCATCGATGGTCGTGGAAAGAACCCCCCTCAAGAGAGCGCTGGAGGCGCCGGAAAAAGGGGGAAGCGAGGACTATACGGCGGTGAAGGAACCCGCCAATAAGAGGAAGCTTCCGGGTAAGGGAAAAGCCTCAGAGAAGGACCGCCCCTCGAAAGGAGGGACAAGGACAGAGAAGGAGGGGGAGGCCTCCAGTAGCAAGGGGCAACAATAATGCCCCCAAAAATTCTGCAGGCCAACCTGAACCACTGTCGTGCCGCGCAGGACTTGTTCCTTCAGTCCATGGCGGAACGCGACAGTGGACTGGGCATAATCTCGGAGCCGTACTCGATCCCGCAAGACCACCCATGTTGGGCGGCGGGTCGGTGCGGCTCCGTAGCGGTGACCTGGAGGCAGACGACGGATCCGGTGCCCTGCACTCGAGTCGAGGGGGGCGAGGGATTCGTCGTCGTGAGGTGGGGCCAGACGATCGTAGTGGGGGTATATTTGCTCCCCAGATGGAGTTTGGTGGAGTTTGGCGCGGCTCTCGACGACATACGCAGGAGCGTCGAGAGGTTCAACCCGGCTCCGGTGGTCGTGGCCGGGGACTTTAATGCCAAATCGGTATTGTGGGGGTCCCCGGCCACAGATGCTAGAGGAAGAACCCTCGAAGCATGGGCGGCGGGCCTGGGCCTGTGCGTGCTCAACTGCGGCACGGCGCAGACGTGTGTGCGGGCAAGGGGGGGGGGGGTCCATAGTCGACACGACGTGGGCCAACCCTGCGGCGGCGCGGCGGGTGGCGGGGTGGACGGTGGTCGAGGGGGTAGAAACAATGTCGGACCACAGGTACATTGAGTTCTCCCTCCTGACCGACGCGCCGAGGGCCCAGGTCCGACGTAGAAATGTTGCCGAGCAATTCCCCAGGTGGCAGTGGAGGAAGGTGGATGGCGATGTGTTCCGGGCCGCGATCCGCACCTCCCTGTGGGGAGAGGTCTTGCTCGGCGACGAAACGGCCGACGTGGATGATATGGCCGAAAGGATCGGGGTAGTCATGACCGAGGCGTGCAACGCGGGTATGCCCCGATCCAGGCCGAATCCACGTCGGAAGATGTACTGGTGGACGGAGGAGATAGCCGAGCTAAGGCGCTCCTCCGTCCGCGCCCGTAGGGTCTGGCTGCGAGCCTGGCGCAGTCGTGATCCTGACAGATTGGAGGAGGCCGGAGAGGGATACCGCTCCGCCAAGCAAGCCCTCTCCGTGGCCATAAAGGTGGCCAGGGACAAGGCTTGGGAGGAACTCTTGCAGGCTCTGGAGGAGGACCCATGGGGGCGCCCATACAAGATAGTACTGAACAAGCTCAGACCTTGGGCGCCCCCCACGACGGAGTCAATGGACCCCGAGTTCCTCACACGGGTCGTCGACACCCTCTTCCCGGATGATCCTGGGGAGAGGACCGGCGGCCCTCCTGCTCCACCACCAGTAGAGTGGGACGAGGAACTAGGGGTAACAATGGAGGAGATGGCCAAAGCGGCCAAGAAAATGAAGTCGGGGAAGGCTCCGGGGCCTGACGAAATCCCAAGCAGGGCGTGGACCCTGGCCACTGGGGAACTGGCCGAGCACCTTAGAGGGCTCTTTACAAAATGTTTGAAGGAGGGCCGGTTCCCCAAAAAATGGAAGAGGGCCAAGCTTGTCCTCCTCCCCAAAGCGGGGAAACCAGCCGACCAGCCGTCGGGTTACAGGCCGGTGTGCCTGCTGGACGAGGCGGGAAAGCTGTTCGAGCGGGTCATAGCTGACCGCCTCGTCCGGCACCTGTCCCAGACTGGTCCGGACCTGTCGCCGGACCAGTACGGCTTCCGAGAGGGGAGATCCACAATGGATGCAATCAGTCGCATCAAGACTCTCTCGGAGGCCGCTGCGGAGGAGGGCGGGGTGTTGTTGGGCGTGTCTTTTGACATAAAAAATGCCTTCAACTCCCTGCCCTGGCCGATCATTAGGGGGGCGCTAATAAAACACGACGTGCCTCCCTATTTGGTCGCGGTCATACATGATTACCTCCGTGACAGGGGCCTACTATACGTCAACCGCGACGGTGAGATTACGGTACGGCTGGTGGTGCGGGGGGTTCCGCAGGGGTTGGTCCTAGGGTCACTCCTGTGGAACCTCGGATACAACGCCGCACTAATGATCCCCCTTCCTCCAGGCTGCTGGCTAAGTGGCTTTGCGGACGATACGTTCCTGGGGGTAGAGGGGGACAGTTGGGAGGAGGCTCAGCGAAGGGCCAATGTTGCAGTGGCGTGTGTGGTGGCTGCGGTTAAGAGCTTGGGGCTCCGGGTGGCTCCCGAGAAAACGCAGGCCGTTTTCTTTTATGACAAGGCGAGGGGGAGTCCACCCGGAATGCATATCAGGGTAGAGGAGACCCGTGTCCCCGTGGGGGCCCAGATGAAGTTTCTGGGCCTCTGGTTGGACGGGACCTGGAATTTCGGCGAGCACTTCGCTCGCATAGCTCCCAGGATGATGGGTGTAGCTAACAGATTGGCGAGACTAATGCCAAACCTGGGAGGGGCGAGCGGACGTGCTCGCCGGCTGTACGCCGCGACGGTGCAGTCCGTGGCACTGTACGGTGCCGCAATTTGGGCACAAAGGGCTGGGGGCTCGGCGCGCATAAAAGCGACCTTACGTCGCGCACAGCGCGTCGTGGCCCTGAGAGTGTCACGGGCCTATCGCACCGTCTCGCACGCGGCGGCGACGGTCCTGTCGGGGCTCCCTCCATTAGAACTCGCGGCTGCCCAACACGCCGAAGTACATCGGCGTACCAGGGAGCTGCGGGTTCCGAGGGGGCCTGTCTGGAACAGGGCCAGTCGTACCATCAAGCTCCAGGAGAGGGCGGTCCTCGTAAACAATTGGCGCGAGTATCTTGCCGATCCCGCGCTGCCGGGAAAGAAGACCGTCGAAGCCGTCCGACCCTGTTTAGCAGAGTGGCTGGACAGTCGGCGACACGGGCTGACCTACAGGGCGACGCAGGTGCTCACCGGGCATGGATGCTTCGGTGAGTACCTGTGTCGCATAGGGAAAGAGGCAACACCGCAATGCCACCACTGCAACGAGGAGAGAGACACGGCGCAGCACACCCTTGAGGGGTGCCCCGCTTGGGACGGGCAGCGCCGTGTCCTGCGGGGGGAGATCGGGAATTATCTCTCCCTCCCGGCCGTGGTGGCGGCCACGGTCGGGGACGAAGGGAAGTGGCGGGCATTCCTGGCTTTCTGTGGCCAGGTTATGTCCGCCAAGGAGGAGGCGGAGCGGATCCGTCAGGGTGAGAGAAACCCTCCCCCAGACGACCCTCCCCCTTGATAAAGAATACAGCCCAGCCGGGCTGTACCGCTCCTGCAAAAAAACGCGGGAAGCGGCACGGCGCATGTCACGCGCGAGGAGAAAAACGCCTCGAGGTCCACCCTCCGACGAGGATGGACCAGTCGGGGTGGGAGGTCGACGTACCGGAGGGCACCGGACGTCGATCAATCCTCCCACAAGTAAACGGGAGGAATGGCGGGGTGGGTGGTGTCCGCACCCCGCCGCAGCGATATTTCTGCTCAATAGAGCGATAGAGCCGCAAGGCTCGGAGCAGAGGGCCAGTCAGGCCCAGCGCAGGGGGCGCTCGGATGCTGTGTTAACCGTTCCCGAGCGTTCCCCATAAGGCGCATGGAAGGACACCCGTGGAGTTTTAGTGGGTAAAAATCCCACACTCCCCCCGCTCTGTGCCACTTTGTGGAGCGGGGGGGTCTTCCCCCTCACAACATCAGAGGGGGCCGCTGGGCCACATACCGGGCTTCGGCTCAGGGAACCCAGCGGTCGAAGATTTCTCCACGTTAAAAAAAAAAAAAAAAAGGCGTGCGTTGTCACAGCGATTATGCGAAGTAGGTTTAAGATTACGTTTCTTTAGTTGTTCAGGATTGGGCGAGTTTCACGCGTACGGCGAGCCCTTCGCGACGGGTGAAGTGAACCCCACGCGATCTTGCTCTTATTGGCGCGTCGCGACCAATCAAATTGCGCGAGCATTCGCACATCGACCCGCGTATCTATCTAGATCGATGGGCATGGGTCTTCCTCATCGCGTCGCGGCGCCGCCAGATACGCGAAAGAGAGTCCGTTTGCAGCCGGCCGATGAACCACACGTGTTCCACCCGCGAATTCGTGCAGGAGCGAACCGGGTTGTGAGCCACGCGACAAGATCTCCGCTCGTTCCGCGACAAGATCTCCGCTCGCGCCGACAGGATCTCAGCTCGTGCCGCGACAAAGGTAGCTCGCGTCGACTCGAGATCCGCGCTCGTACCGCGACAAGATTTTCCGCTCGCGTCGCGACAAGATGTCCGCCGTGAACTCCGCCATCCCGCGTGTCGTTACAAGATATCCTCGCACGACCTCGTGGTTCACCGCGCCGCTGCAAAGTCTCATTAGTCCAATCACGGACAGTACATTTTTCAACGCACTTTAAGTGCCATCAGTTCAAAGTTAAGTGCCGTGTTCGGCAGTATTCAGTTTCGCGAGTCGCGAGTGATCTGCGCCGCCTTCGGCCGTCACCCCTCGCTAAAGTTCAAGGTTCGAATGCAACCTCGCGGGTTGCGCGTGATCTGCGCTGCGCTCAGCCGTCACCCCTCGCGAGAGTTCTTCGAATGCAACCTCGCGGGTTGCGCGTGATCTGCGCTGCGCTCAGCCGTCACCCCTCGCGAGAGTTTTTCGAATGCAACGTCGCGGGTTGCGAGTGATCTGCGCTGCGCTCAGCCGTCACCCCTCGCGATAGTTCCAAGTTTAAATGCAACCTCGCGGGTTGCGAGTGATCTGCGCCGCCTCCGGCCGTCACCCCTCGCGAGAGTTCAAAAGTGCAAGTGCAATCTCACAAGCGGTGAGTAATCTGCACCGTATCGATCGTCAGACCATGTGAGACGAATTCAAAGACCACGTTGTTTGTGGAACATTCCACATTCGACCGTTCTCCCGCGTGAATGATGTTCCGCGATTTTTCTATAAGCGCCTCGTGCGCCATGCGCCGTTATCGGCCATATGTGTTTAAAGTGCCGCGTTCGGCCATTCCACCGCGTGAAGAACATTCCGCGATATTCTGTAAGCGCCTCGTGCGCCGTGCGCCGTTATCGGCCATTTTGTACAAGTCGATGGTCTCGCTCAACACGATCATTCGACAAACAAGTGATATCAGTCTGGTGTTTACGTGCGACCATGTTTGTGACACCGTGGCGAATAAAGACGTTCTTATAGTACAAACAACAAGACTCTCAAGCTGATTGAAATTGCACGCCCTACGACTCCACGATCCTACCGCGTACCTAAACGGAGCGCGAACCTCCCTACACCGCACCGCATTCGAAACGAATCTGACTTCTGACTTCAGAGGAGTTTCTGGTCCTTCGAGTACGAAACAAATTGGTCCTTCGAGCCGGATGGGGGATCGTATCGGATCGACGGGAATACAAGTGCAGTGACAGTTAGCTGCATACGAATCAGATCTCCGCTGACAAGGAGCATCGAGCTCGGACATTGTAACAATTAGTGAAGTGCCGCGGTGTGTCCGCTATCGTCCTATCACGATGGACGCCGCGCTCGCGAAACAACAAACAAATTTCTACGCTGTGTCTCGTGCGCTCATCAACTTCAAGAAGACGGGCAAAGCGAAGTACACACCCGCGTCGATAATGGCACGCATAGCTTCGCTCAAGGAAATCTGGGCAATGTCCCGAGTGTAACGCCGTGCTTCTACAGTTGTGCCTCGCAGAGCAGAGAAACACCTTCGCCTACTTTCGAGAACAACAGCTCAACGAGCATGACTGCCTCTACCAAGAAGCGCTCGACTACATGGCCGACTGTCTGGAGGAGTTGGAGCCATTCGTGAGTCCAAGCAGAACGATGAACTCGACCCTCGCGCACCCCGAAACGTCATCGTTCTCGCTACGCCACCTCCCACCGATTAAATTACCGCCGTTCTCCGGTAAACCCGACGAATGGGAAACCTTTCGCGATCGCTTTCAGGCTTTAATCATAGACAATCGCGAATTATCCGAATTTACTCGCATGCATTTTCTTCTCGCGTGTCCAACCGGAGATGCGAGTCAAGTCATCGCGCATATTAAAATCACCGCAGATAATTTCGCCCTCGCTTGGCGAGCTTTAAAGGCGCGATATGAAAATAGAAGACGTTGTCGAAGTTCATATATCCGCATTGTACAATCTCCCGATCATAAGTTGTGAATCAGCTTCCGAACTCCATGCGTTGCGCGTCAAGGCGGAGCAATCGGTGTCAACGTTAATGAATCTTGACAGAACTCCTGAGGATATCATGAATGATATGTTAGTTTATTTCGTCACGCAAAAGCTCGATCCTGCTACGCGTCGAGCGTGGAAGCTGAAAATCGGTGAAAGTGATAGACCACCTTTTTTTTTTTTTTTTACGCAGGGAAATCTTCGACTACTGGAATCCCCAAGACTTACGTCCCAGGTTTCAACCAGTAACCCCCTCGATGTTGACAAGGAGGGGGAAGACCCTCCCGCCTCCGGGGAGAGGCAGGGGGAGTGCCGGATTTTTACCAGCTAAAACCCCGCGGGTGTCCGTCCCGGCGCGTTTGCGATTGGGGAGGCTCCAGGAAGCGCACTGATTCATCTGGAGCTCCCCCCGCGCCGCGCCCACTGGCCTGGGCGTCTATCCCGGGACCAAACTGGTCCCCGGCCTTAAAATTAGACCAACAGCTCTCACGTCGCGGATCGGAGGGACACCCGCTCCGAACCGCCACCCCTCGCACTGGGGGGTTGTAGTTCCGGGCGCGCGGTGACCCCGCCCGCGCGCCCGCACCCCCAGTAGCCACCCACCATCTCTCGCCCCCGGTATTCATGAGGGGGAACGAGAGAGGAGAGGTGCTTTCTCACCCCCCCCCCCATGGAAGGAGGGGGGCGTTGCTTCCTCATTCGGAAACTCCCACGCGTTCCGACAAGCGCACATGGACGCGCCCGATGGGAGGGGGAACAGGATGCCTCTATCTGAGCACCCGCCCCCCCCCCCCCGCGGCGTCATATGTCCGCCCCGGCCGGGGCAGCGGTGAGGGGGCCGCAGCGTGACAATCGCGACGGCAACAACACCCCATCGCCGCCGCCGCTCCCCGCCTCGACGATCGGGGCCACCGACGCGGAAGCGCGGCGGCGCAACACGCGCCGGCGCCCCCCCGGTGGCGGCGAGGACGACGACCCACCGCCGTCCCCGCCGTCCGCCCTCCTCGGGGGGGAGCCGTCGCGAGAGCGCCGGCGGCGCCGAGCACGCCGACGCTGGGGCGGCGGCCGCGGCGGTTGACCACCATCGCCAGAACCCCCGTCATCTGAAGAAAGAGGGGGGGGGGCAACTTCACCCCTCCTTATCCGCTCCGCCGCCTCCTTCTGCGACATTACACTGCCGCAGAAGGAAGTGAAAGCTCTCCACTTTTCCTCTCCCTCAGGCCCGACCGCCGCCGCGACGACGGCCGAGAGGGAGAGGTCCCTCCCGATGGCTGCCCGAAGGACACGGCGCTGCTCCTCCCATGCTGGGCAGGATTCTAACGTGTGCTGCGCCGTGTCCGCCTCCTCCGGGCAGTGATGACAGCGCGGGGTGCGCTCCTTCCTGATGCGGCACAGGTATTCGCCGAAACAACCATGTCCCGTGAACACCTGCACCGCATGAAATGTGAGTCCACGTCCCTTACGCTCTGCCCATTCCTTGAGGAATGGGCAGATGGCCTCCCTGACCCTCCTCCCCGCTAAGCGGGGATCCGCGAGCCTAGCGCCCCACTCGCGGAGGAGGGTCTCGCGGGCCTGGAGTCTCAACGCGGCCCTCGCCCTCGGCACCACAGTGTCGCCCCCCGACTCGATCCGCCTAATCCTCCTGTAGGTGCTCGCCTGAGCGTTGGCGAGCAGATCGATCGGGGGGATACCCGCGAGTGCCGTCGCCCCCACATGCGAGGCGGTCCTGTACGCCCTGGCCGCCCGATTAGCGATAATTCGCTGGGCGGCCTCCAGCTTCCGTCGTAGGCGGACGTCACCCGAGACCTCGTCCGCCCACACGGGCGCTCCGTACAATAGCACGGAGTGGACCACCCCTGCAAAGAGGCGACGCACACGCCCGCCGGCACCACCCAAGTTGGGCAGCAGCCTGGCCAAGCTGTTTGCCATGCCCAGTGCCTTGGGGACCGCACGGGCGATGTGCTCGCCGAAGCTCCCCGTTTCGTGCAGCCACATCCCCAGATACTTCAACTGGGGGGTGACTGGGACACGGACTCCCTCCACCATCACGCTGAGCCCCACTGGCGGTGGTGGACCCCGCAGAGCGCGGTTGTAAAAACCCGTAACCTGGGTTTTCTGCGGGGCCACCTTGAGGCCCAGCCCTCCAATGAGGCGCACCACCGTCGCTGTCGCCACGTTGGCCAGTCTCGTGGCCTCCCGCCACGTCTCCCCGACGACTCCCAGGTACACGTCATCTGCGTACCCCGAGAGCCAGCACCCGGCTTGGAGAGCAGCCCGCAAGACCGAGTCGTACGCAATAATCCACAACAGGGGCCCAAGCACGGACCCCTGCGGGACCCCCCTCTCCACGACTCTGGTCCTGAGGACCCCGTCCCGATCGACGAACCTAAGCCTCCTGTCCCGGAAGTAGTCGGCGATCCCCCCAATTAAGTAGGGTGGAACGCCGAACCTCAATAGGGCCTCCCCTACGACCGACCAGGGCAGGGAGTTAAATGCGTTGGACACATCGAATGACAGGCCCAACGCAACCCCGCCCCCGTCTGTCGCCGCTTCCGTGCGAGAAATGACGCGGAGTATCGCGTCTATCGTCGATCTTCTCGCACGGAAGCCAAACTGATCATCGGAGAGGCCCGAACCCTCACTCCGAGACAGGTGCCGGACGAGGCGCTCGGCAATGACTCTCTCGAGAATCTTGCCCGCCTCGTCCAGCAGGCATATTGGTCGATAGGCGGACGGGGACCCAGCGGGCTTGCCCGCCTTCGGCAAGAGGACAAGACTGGCCTCCTTCCATTCCGTGGGGAACCGACCGACCTTCAGGCATCCGGTGAATATCCGTAACAGCCTGTCGGTCAGTCCCCCAGCGGCCAAGGTCCAGGCCCTCCCGGGGATGCCGTCAGGGCCAGGGGCTTTGCCTTTCCTGACCCTGCGGAGAGCTCGCTCCAACTCCTCCTTCGTGACCCCCAGCTCGTCACTCCACCCGGGGACTGAAAACCCGGGGAAGAGGACGGCCCCGCCCCGATCGGCAGGGAAGAGGGTGTCGACCACCCTGTCGACAAATTGGGGGTCGAGGGTCTCCGTCAACGGGGGCGTCCATGGTCTCAACCTGTTGAGGACCATCTTGTAAGGACGCCCCCACGGATCCTCATTGAGCGTCTGGAGGAGCTCTTCCCAGGCCTTCTCCTTGGCCGCTCTTATCGCTCTGGAGAGGCTCTGGCGGGCAGCACGCCAGGCCTCTCCAGTCTCCTCTTCATCGCGGCCGCCACGGCCCGCCTTGGCCCGCAGCCACTCCCTCATAGCGTGGACGGACAACCGCCGCAGCTCGGCGATGTCGTCCGTCCACCAGTACGCAGCGCGCCTTGGGGGAAGCCTGCTTACGCGGGGCATCGCTATGTCGCACGCTTTTGACATGATGCTCCGCAGCTCCTCGACCTTCCTGTCGACATCAAAGGCCCCCCCCCCCGTGTCACCGCGCACTGCCTCCTCACCCCAAGTGAGACACGTGATCGCCGCGTGCAGGCGATCCGGGTCCAGTTTTTTTACGGCCCATCTCCGTCGCGACAGCTCGGTCACGCGGCGTCGGTCCAGTACGTCCCGGGGGGCGGCTTCGACCACGATCTCTATATAACGGTGGTCGGACAGGGTTTCCCTGTCCGTCGCCACCCCCCAATCGCGCACGAGGCGCGCCGCGGGGGAGCTCGCCCAGGTCAAATCGACTATCGATGACCCCCGCCGCCGCACGCACGTGCCCTCCCGGCCCGTGTTTAACAAGCACAGGCCGAGGGCCGACGCCCATCCCTCTAGGATGTGGCCCCTCCGATCAGTGGCCGGGGAGCCCCACAGGGTGCTCTTCGCGTTGAAATCCCCGGCCACGATGACCCGGCCCGAGGAAAGGAGGAGGTGCCTGCGCACGCACGCATCTATGTCGTGCAGCACCACCTCGAACTCGACCAGGTCCCAACTCGGAGGTGCGTAAACTCCCACGACGGAGATGAGCCCCCACCTGACCGCAATGAAACCCCTCCCGCTCTCGGATCGCGAGCACGGGGGGGACTGCGGCGTGTCCCGCCATGTTATGGCAACGGAGCCGATAGTGTCCGCGGCCCAGCAGGGGTGGCCAGCCGGCACGCGGTACGGCTCCGCCGTCAACCCCAGACCACACCCGCGTTCCGCCATTGTATGCAGGAAAAGATCCTGGGCGGCGCGGGCGTGGTTGAGATTAGCCTGCAGAAGGCGAGGGAGCATTACATGTACCCCGGTTCGAGGTCCTCCCCCTCGCCCATCTCGCTCCCCTCTGGGGTGAGTTCCCTGGGGGGAACCCCGTCCGCCCTCGTCTCAGAGGGTTTCTCCGACGTCCCGGCCATCACGGGCGTCGCAGGCGCGTCCACCTCCATCGCCTCCGTGGTGGACTCCTTCCCCTTTCTCCCCGGCGGTACGGTTAGCCTCACTGTGCAGGGGAGAATCTCCACGCTCCTTAGTGTGGGCTTGGCCGGGGAAACGCCCACGGAGGCCGGCGCCGCGCGCCCGCCTCCGCCGCCGCTGCGATTCGCAGGCGGCTTGCTGGAGGCCTTGGCACTTCCACTATTCTTGGGGGGGGGGGCACCGTCTTGCCACCCTTTTCCGTCGGCGGAGCACCGCTCCTTTTCTTCCCGGCCCCCGGACAGGCTTTCCCGCCCACCCGGTGTTGGCTGGGCCGTCCCGCTTCGGCGCACACGACGCACCTCAGCGGGGCCTCACACTCCCGGGCCTGGTGTCCAGCGATACCGCACCGGTAACAACAACCGGTGCGGTCCGCCTCGTTGGGGCATGTAGCTCGCGTGTGCCCCTGCTCCAGGCACTTGAAGCACTGGAGTGGGCGCTTCTCCAGCACCTCTAATCTGGCGCGCGCCCACCCAATTCTTACATGTCCCTCCTTCGCGAGTTTGTTCAGCGCGGCGAGGGGGCACCTGACAAAGGCCGTGTACATGCCATTCGGCGCCCGCCTCAATGGACCGGCCTGGATGCTTGCGGGGGGCACTTCCCCTTTCGCCGCCAGGGCAGCACCGACGTCCTCCTCTCGGACGGATTCATCCAGTCCGGTGAGTCGGACGTCACCCATGGCCACCGGACGGGCAACCCGAACACCCTCCCTGCCCGCTAGGACCTCCCTCATCCTGGCGGCCAAGACGTCCGCTTTCTCGGAGTTGCTGGGGCCCGCGACCTCGATATTTAAGGCGTTGGTCGCCGTCCTCCTCATATCTAGAGACTGGATGCCCAGCTCGGCGAGCACAATTGCCGAGCGCACCAGTCTCATGTTCTCCGCGTAATCGCCTGCCGGACACGTTAACGTCACGGCAGATGTGCGCGGCACCCTCCTTCTCTTAGGCTTCGCGGGGACCGCAGCTCCTCCCGTCCTTCCCTTGGCCGGTGTACCTGCCCCGGGTGTGGGAAGCGGCTTCCGGGCCGCGGTACCTCCCGAGGGTGTGGGAACCGACTTCCCGGCCCCGGTGCCTTTGGGGGGCGCGGTAACCTGCCCCCTGGTCGGAGCTCCTCCTCCAGACGCGGGAACAGGTCCGCCCCTCCTCCCCCTCCTCACTGCAAGCACCCAATCCATGTCCCTCTGTGGTGGGGCGGGGGCGGCAGAGGGCCGGGAAGACAAAACCTTCCCGTCCGTAACGCCGCTCGCTCCCCGGCCCCCGCCGGACCCGGAGTAAGCCGCGGGCGTCGCGTTCTTCCCTCCCTTCTTCGTTCTGGCGGGCTCAGCGGTCGCGCCAGATGAGAGGGGGGCCATCTCCCTCTCCCGAGCCGGAGCTTTCTGTTCGGGGGACGAGCATTCCCCGATCATCACGCTCACCTCCTCGGTCAGCTCGTCCTGGACGGCCTTCAGCCTCCTGGCGACGACCCGGAGCACCCGATCCTTCATTTCCTCCGGGGTCATTCGCAGTGGCTGCACCCTGTGGCCGGCCGCCGCCGCAGCGGAGGTTGTTGCACCCGCCACAGCGCCCACCTCGGAAGGGGGTACCCCCTCCTCTATCCTATCTCTCCTTCCCTTCAGAGGGGGCCTGAATGCCGCGGGCATTCCCTCCCTCCTGAAAGCCTCCACATGCTGGAGGAAGGAGCTAGTCCCCCCCGTCCCCGTCGGGGGATGCTCCGTCTCCATCGGGACCACCCCCGACGGCGGGGGGAAGTCCGCCCTGCGCCGCGGTGGAGGCTCCGCCTCCTCCGAGGAGGTCCCAACAATCCTGGGCCTCTTATTGGAACCCCTGTCGCGGGGGGCCGACTCCACGACCCGAGCCTCTGCCTCTCTCAGCCGCTCCTCCAGCTGCTTGCACTGCTGTTGCAGCTGCAGCTGCGCCTCAGCGAGCTGCGCCCGCTCCTCTCTCATCTTCTTTACTGCCTTCTCCTGTGAGGAGACCATCTTACGGAGTCTCTCCAGCTCCGCGTCCCTCGCGTATCCCGTTTCCGGGACCTGCATTCGCCGGCTCAGCTGGTCAGCAGCCGCAGCGATGTTGGCAGCAGCCGTGTTCAGCTGTGCCTTCATCGCCCCCTGCAGGTTCCCGGATTTCTGGGAAACCTTATCCACCCCCCGCAGCTGCTCGAGGATGATCCCGGGAAGAGTCTCCGTTGGAGTCATGCTCATCTCTTCCCTGGCCTTCACCTCGGCAATCCTCCTCTTCTGAGAGAGGTCCGCGGGCACCGATACGTCCACCAGCTCTCTCAGCTCCTTGATCGCTTCAGCGATACCCCTCTTCATTTGCTCGAGCCGCTTGAGATATGAATTCCCAGTCGTAGCTCTGCCTCCCCGGGTCTTCCCATCCCTGCCTGCGTGCGTCTCCTTCCCGCTCACGACGAGGCGAAGCGCGACGTCCAGGGCCTCCGCAATCCTTTTAGCTTCCCCGAAGCCACTTGCAGGGTTCTCCCTTTTGTCGACCGGGGGAGCCCTGTCCTCCTCGCTACTCCCTCCGTCGACCACAATTTCCTCTGTGTCCGACGCACCCGTCGGGTCCACAGAGGACTGACCAGCCCGGGAGGTGGACGCCACCAGTTCCGTTCCCAGGGACTGGGAACGCCTATTGCGCCGCGCCGACCTCGATCTCACTTTGGTGGTCTCGCCGCCTTGTGAGGAGCCAGTTTGGCTGGCCCTTCCCCTCCGTATCTTTTCGCACAGCGGACCGACAAAACCGGTCCGCCTGCGAACGCCCTCCTCTCTGGTGCCATCGCACCCGGAGCTTTGCTCCTCCTCCTCTTTGTCTTTTTGATGTGGGATTAGATTGTCTTTCATTTTTGTTTGATCCCACTACCCGCCACGGCTCTGAGCGGTAGGGCACGCCCCACGATCGACCGGGAAACTCCCGACCGGCCGTGCCCCGGTGTACTCACCTGAGGTACCACCTTATGCCACGGGCCCCCGGAATTAACATCGGGGGCACTGGGCTCCAGCCCCTTACACACCCGTGGGCGAGGCAAGCCTCCTCCCACGGGCTATCAGGGGTCCCCGGGCTCCGACCCCCGGGGCACCGTAGCGGGCGCCGCCACGCGGGGGGCCCCACGGACGGTTGGGGCGAAGGAGGTCGCACCCCCTCCAACGCCTTACCCGCCGTGGCGACCAGCTTACCGTGTTCAGCCGCCGGCCGAGGTAACCTCCGCACCGACGGCTGTTCTCCGACCCTAGTGGCCGGGTTCGGGAGGGATGCGATCCCCGACCACCAGAGTCACCCGCGCGCCGCCGGTCTTTTGCGTCCGGCGGCCCCGCCGGCCCCGACCTCGGAATATGTCCGAGCGGCCCGGCGGGTCTCCTTCAAGAAAAATCGCCTGGCCCCAACCTCGGAATATGTCCGAGTGGCCCGGGCGGTCACCCTCCCAGGTCGCCTGGCCCCGACCTCGGAATACGTCCGAGCGGCCCAGACGACCCTCCACACTCGGCAGACCGTGGGACCACGTCCCTGGTGTGCAGCCACCGAGTGTGGGCCTCTCCTCCAACCAGCCCAGGACCACGTCCTGGGCCGGGTTGAAAGAGGGATACCCCCCTTCCCCCTCCTGCCGGAGCACCGGCGTGCAATGGAGGAAAGAAGGAAGGGGCCCTCCCATTCCCTCGGCGAGACGGCATCCCTGCCTGCCTCGGGAACGGGGACCACCCTCCCCAACCCCACCCCGTGGTTTTTTATCGAGGTGACCTTCTTCTAGGCCGGCGGGAGGTGTAAAAACATCCCCCTAACGGTCCCGGCCGACCGGGCGTTTGTAGTCAGGGTCGCCATCCCCTACCGGCTATTGGAGCTGGGTAGCCGAAGCTAGCCGCAGACTCCTAAGAGGGTAGCCGGGCCCCCGGTTTTCTGTCTGGGTTTTCCTTCCCATAGGTCGGTGGGAGAGCAAGGGCTCAATCCCACACAGCCCCGACCGGCCGGGCGACTTTTATAGAGGCCGCCCACCTCGCGGGCCCTGAAAAGGGCCCCCCGGTCTCCGCCAGCCACGCGGTTGACGGAGATTACGGTGCTGCTGTGCTCGGGTACCTCGGGTTCGCAAGACCCGTATCGGGGGCGGTCCCGGGAGTCCCTAGGGACACCCGGGGGGCCGGCCCCGACCCCTGAGGGGAGTGATAGACCACCTGCATATGCGGATCTCGATCGTTTTTGTCCTTCCGCGCTCTCGCTCTCGAAGAGCTTCATCCGCATAATCCGAATAACCTTAATCGCGGCTCGAAAGTCGCGAGCGCAACTGCATACAGTTACGACCTTGCCGTGCTCATTGTGTGATCAACCGCGCGCAATATTTAGATGCCCTCAGTTTTCATCTAAAACTCCGCTTCAACGACGGGAGTTTATAAAGCAATCGCAACGCTGCTTTAATTGCTTGAGTATCGGGCACTCAGTAAACGCATGTCAAAGTCGATATTTATGCCAAAAATGCCAGCAGAAGCATCACACAATGATCCACGTTGATGCGACGACAACGTCACCAGCTAACATAGCTACCGTTGCTACTGAGATGCAGCAAGAAACTACTTATAAGAATATATTGGATAGCGCTCTATTTCTAAAAGACAGAAAAGGTTTTGAATTCTTGACTTGTTCTGAAGAATATTACATACTTTCCATCACCATAAAAGTTATTAACTTTCTTCATTACAATATTGCAAAATGCAAAGGTAATTCAGTACTTAATCATATATTAGCCTATTTGGAAATAATAAAACCTAAAGAAATTAGCAGGGCTGCAGCATTAATTGATATTATAAGCCATGTGTATTCTAAGGAACAACTTGATAAGGTAATGGAATTTGTAAGAGAAATAAATAGAGAATTACTGATGGAATTCACTACTTGCTCTGATCTTCGGTAAATTAACTCAGAATTTTCTTACAAAGGTATTGATTTATATATAAATTTGAAAGTGTATTATTATGTTTAAAAGACGTAATATTAATATTTATTAGTAAACTTGTGTAACTCTGTATGTCACACGCTCGATTACATAAAACACATACATGTATGCGACACATATAATCACACAATATTCTATTTCAAATTTAATTAATTGATGAAGTTACAAGCGCAAACCCATATGTGGCGTATATGTATATGTACATGCAGAGATGGCGCTACTTAGCACTCCCATAAATTGTTTAAATCTGCACCCTATATATACACATATACGAAGAAAATAATTAATATATTCTGAATAATTTAATAGTGTATTTTGCTTTTGTTGTAAGTTGTACATTTGTTGTTTTATAAAAGACTAATTCAAATCGTTTGAACACAAAGGATTTTAAATATGCAGAGTTTCTCGGTCATTTCAAATGTTCACAAGACATTCTCAGCTCATCTTATTATTAATTACAAAAATGGACTAATATGATTTGAAAAAATTGAGAAAATGAGAATCATTACATTTTATTCCATCGCCGCATATATCTCTACACGAGTCTCACGGGTAAGTGTTCAATTGAAAAAAAAAAAAAAAATATATAGATAATAATTTCTCACGGAACACGAAAGACTCGGACACATGAAGGAAGTGCCCCCGCAGGCGTCTCGCAGTCGCAAGTCGTCTATATACCGCATCACCCGGTAATTCGAGAAACGAGCTCCACCACGCGATTGAAAGTCGTTTTCGACGCTTCAAATCATACGACTAACGGCATCTCTCTAAACTCTCATCTCCTCACCGGTCCGAAACTGCGAACAAATTTATCGTCCGTTTTATCGCGATAGCGGCAAGACAAGTACGTTTATACAGCGGACGTAGCGAAAATGTATCGTCGGATCTTGGTCGACTCTTGCGATCGAAACTATCAACGAATCCTGTGGATCGACCAAGATTTGAATGCGCGAGAGTATCAGTTACTCACGGTCACACGGTACCGCGTCAGAGCCCTATCAAGCGCTCCGCGTTAAGGATCAACTCGTCATCGACGAAAAAAAATCATTCCCTCTCGCGGTCCCTGTATTGACGGACGACATCTACGTCGATGATGTCTTGTTCGGAGCTGACAATGCGTTTTGACTGCGTCGTATCAGTTAATACTGCGCATTCCGAGCATAAGAGTCCCATTGCAAAACTGTGTTTGCTTCCCATCGAGATTGAGTCGACAACGGATTGGGTCACTCAGCCTCGATCTGAGTCACGCCAATTACAAGGCTCTTGTAAAGTTCCGTTTAGTTGTAACGTTCCGCGTAGTTATAACGTTCCGTTTAGTTCTAAGATTCCGCAGTAATAAAGTTCCGCTTAGTTCTAAGCTTCCGTTTAGTTGTAACGTTCCGCTTAGTTTTAAGGTTCCATTATTCTAGTCGCGTGGCACTCGTGCCGTGTCAACTCAATGTGCATTGAAACATAATTGGGTTAAGACATAAGTGCGTTAAATTTAAGCCGCGTTAAGTTTAAGTTGCGTAAGATAGCTCAAGGTTATATGCCATGGCGGGCGGCACAGTGGTGCCGAAACCCCGTGCATTCTCGTTTGTTACAACGAACGCTCTCCTCATTCCGCGTGCATCCGGACCCCTCGGAGCGTGGTTCAAACAAATGTCGAATTACTTCGAAACTAACGTTTCGAGGCGGGCGGTATGTTCAGGATTGGGCGAGTTTCACGCGTACGGCGAGCCCTTCGCGACGGGTGAAGTGAACCCCACGCGATCCCGCTCTTATTGGCGCGTCGCGACCAATCAAATTGCGCGAGCATTCGCACATCGACCCGCGTATCTATCTAGATCGATGGGCATGGGTCTTCCTCATCGCGTCGCGGCGCCGCCAGATACGCGAAAGAGAGTCCGTTTGCAGCCGGCCGATGAACCACACGTGTTCCACCCGCGAATTCGTGCAGGAGCGAACCGGGTTGTGAGCCACGCGACAAGATCTCCGCTCGCGCCGACAGGATCTCAGCTCGTGCCGCGACAAAGGTAGCTCGCGTCGACTCGAGATCCGCGCTCGTACCGCGACAAGATTTTCCGCTCGCGTCGCGACAAGATGTCCGCCGTGAGCTCCGCCATCCCGCGTGTCGTTACAAGATATCCTCGCACGACCTCGTGGTTCACCGCGCCGCTGCAAAGTCTCATTAGTCCAATCACGGACAGTACATTTTTCAACGCACTTTAAGTGCCATCAGTTCAAAGTTAAGTGCCGTTTTTGGCAGTATTCAGTTTCGCGAGTCGCGAGTGATCTGCGCCGCCTTCGGCCGTCACCCCTCGCTAAAGTTCAAGGTTCGAATGCAACCTCGCGGGTTGCGCGTGATCTGCGCTGCGCTCAGCCGTCACCCCTCGCGAGAGTTCTTCGAATGCAACCTCGCGGGTTGCGCGTGATCTGCGCTGCGCTCAGCCGTCACCCCTCGCGAGAGTTCTTCGAATGCAACGTCGCGGGTTGCGAGTGATCTGCGCTGCGCTCAGCCGTCACCCCTCGCGATAGTTCCAAGTTTAAATGCAACCTCGCGGGTTGCGAGTGATCTGCGCCGCCTCCGGCCGTCACCCCTCGCGAGAGTTCAAAAGTGCAAGTGCAATCTCACAAGCGGTGAGTAATCTGCACCGTATCGATCGTCAGACCATGTGAAACGAATTCAAAGACCACGTTGTTTGTGGAACATTCCACATTCGACCGTTCTACCGCGTGAATGATGTTCCGCGATTTTTCTATAAGCGCCTCGTGCGCCATGCGCCGTTATCGGCCATATGTGTGTAAAGTGCCGCGTTCGGCCATTCCACCGCGTGAAGAACATTCCGCGATATTCTGTAAGCGCCTCGTGCGCCGTGCGCCGTTATCGGCCATTTTGTACAAGTCGATGGTCTCGCTCAACACGATCATTCGACAAACAAGTGATATCAGTCTGGTGTTCACGTGCGACCATGTTTGTGACACCGTGGCGAATAAAGACGTTCTTATAGTACAAACAACAAGACTCTCAAGCTGATTGAAATTGCACGCCCTACGACTCCACGATCCTACCGCGTACCTAAACGGAGCGCGAACCTCCCTACACCGCACCGCATTCGAAACGAATCTGACTTCTGACTTCAGAGGAGTTTCTGGTCCTTCGAGTACGAAACATTAGTATATATGTTTTATTGTAAAAAAAGCTTCTTTTAATTTTAATTTGTATCTAATGTAACTCGACCTAGTACTTTATTATATTTCGAGGTCTAGCAGCGCCAAGTTTTTTTTACAAGAAAAATGTATTAATTTTAATAAAATATGTTTATTTTGTAATGTTATAATTGTTTATAACTCTCAGACCTCTGTCTGTAATTGTTTGTAATTAAATGTTTTATTTTATTGAACAATACATATATGAACTTGTAAACTTTGTATTGTTTAGGTACCTTGCTTTCCCTTGTTGAATTAAAAAATTTTTAATTTCATGAAATTGTTATATCCACTAAAAAATACAAATATAAACTGTGTTTAAATATCTTACATTTCCTTGTTGGATTGAAATAAAAAATTTTAATGTTACAAAATTGTTATTATACATTAATATTTGCTTCAATTATTATTTAATAACAACTATTTAATTATAAGAGATCATCATTTTTCTGTTATCGTTTTGCTCTATAAATTATGTGGCGGTAGGGGCCTATTGCACAATAACTTACAAGTTAATAATATTCGTGAAGAAACTTTGTTTTTCACTAATATTGTTAATTGGAAATTATTGTGCAATAGGCCCCTGCTGTCCGCTAAGGACATATGACGGAGCGAGCGCGGCGCGGCGCGACAGCGCGGGCTTGCGCGCCGGGAATAGTACGGCTCGCGCTCAATATGCGGCGCATCGCCGAGCCCGTAACCCGTATTCAAGATTCAACATCGATCCCTATATAGGGAGACGTCTTTGCGAGGTTCTTTAGCGTTTGCAGGATCGCCAGTCAGAGCGTGCTCACTCTCCGGGCCTCTGATAAGTGTTGTAACCTATTTTTGAGGAATGTGCTTTCTTGTGGCCTCCGTTCATACCTGCATTAAAACCGATTTAAATATTATCCGTAAAATAGAATTTCGGATTGCAACGGATTACTCTTCTCATCCTCTGACAGATTCACATCACATAAAAACTAATTTAATTATAACTTATAAAATCGTATAATTTCGGATTGAGGTAGATGTATATCATCCAACATTAATCCGCCTGAAGCGTACTAAATTCGATTTGACTATTTTCAATCGGTTTTAATACCGTATTTTCGGTGCAGAAATCCCGATTTATTCGGATTACTTTTTTTTTAAATCGGTTTTAATCGAACATTTTTGGCAGGGCGTGTAAGGTCTCTATTGATTACGTTATGTACGTAAAACTGAGAGCTGAAACTGTCAATAATACTGATCATGTAAGGTTGTAAAAATATTGATGTATACTGTCAGTGTTATTGATTCAATATTACTGATCAGTATTATTGACCGTGTAAGGGCCCTATTACAGTACTGGCAGTATTATCATGATAGTACTCCAAATATTAATCTGATAAAGTACTGATACCACTTCAATACTTTGAAGTACTAATGAGTATTATTGCTTGTAGTACTGCCAGTACTGTAAGCACTGATAGACACAGTACTGTCTATTCTGCAGTACTCATGAGTATTAACATAGTAACTCTCAATACTACGAGTATACTGATCACTCAGTACTGTGTACTGATTGCTAGTACTACTTTTTTGTAAGGGATATACCCTAAGAGCACACTTGACAGAAAGTCGACTTCTAAATAGTCGACTATTAAAAGTCGACGGAGAGTCGACTTCTAGCAGTCACTTTTATTTGGTATATATAACCTCACAGCGGCACGTGTCAGTCGATCCGTGTATCTGATCGTATGCTTGCATGTTAGTGCCTTCAGGCGGTCGACATCGACACTTTTTCGTTGGATATTTGGATAGCGGCGGATTATCCGACCCTCGCCACACATAACGAGAACTACTGTAATCTTTTAATTTCTTCGGAAACGTGACAATAATAATTTTATGCCTGCTATATATTATTGTGCTGTATAACCTAAAGGTGAGGGGCATTACCGAATTGAATCCGACTGTTTGATCCTCTCAGTATGTTCTAAATAAATTTATTTTACAATTGCAGTTGTTGCCTTGTAAAGATGTCGAGTGAGACAACTGAGACGTATTATGTTGTGGAGGAGTGGGCTGCTGCAGTGCTATTAACGTGGGTATATTCGGACATAATGATGGTGTACTGGCCCAAGGGAGAGAAAATAACATTGGCTGTGTCTAAAAAGCGAGAGCCTGAACGCACTTGGAATAAAACAACGTACCAGCATTTGATAGGACCTTTTGGTATGTATATTTTTTCTACGGCAATTATGTTCCGCCTAGTATTTCGTTATTGCAATCATTACATGATTTTTCTACTCATTCCCTTGATTTTATCTCATAGACATGAAAGAATGCAAATGACCCTGGTTAAAACAAATACAGTTTTTCTAACAGGCCTTTTTAGAGAACTCTGTAAAGCTATTTTTGTCCGTACAACTTTCCCAACTTCTAGACAGGCCTGTTTGAAACTATATTCATATGTGCCAGGAAAACAAATGTGCTTCTTTCAAGTTGTATAATACTTATATTTTTATTATTTACAGCTGTATGCCGGCAAGAAAATGCTTTACAGTTCAAAAAACTATCGCGCTAACATCATGGAATTGCTTTAATTACTGCTGCAAAATGATGAAACATCAATCAACGCAAAAGGCTCAACAGGCAAAAAGATCCCACATGTGACAAAATAGCCAGTACAGACATTAGAACAATTCCTAGAGTTTGAGAACAAATTAAAAGAAGACATTGAATTAACTACGGCATGACTTTGTAAGTAAAGGAGGGAGTGTAAAAGTGGCCGTTTTCTGCCTTGATGGGGAACCTGTAAAACATTTTTTTCCACCTTATTTGAGGTTGAAATAAGAAGGAAATAATGGTTATTTACCCAGGAAACCGTGGGAAATATTTTAAAATCTATAATAAATGTGTTTAAAACGTCTGTTAAAATAGATGTGTTTGAGCGATTGGTAATTGTTTGAAAGTCAAACCAGACATTCTGGAAAATTCGTGTTGTTGAGAGCACGGAGTTCGCAGCTCCGTCTCGAACGTCGCGACCCTTAATCACGTGAGTAGGTAGTCTATGACAGTTCTAAATTTTCTGTGGGCGAGGGGTAAGCGGGGCAGGGGGGTTCCACGTAGTACCTAGAGGGACTCATAGATGGCGTTCGCGACCAAGATCACGGTCGATAATATCGATCGAGGTCACGCGATCTCTTTTACCATCTAAACTAGTCACGTAGTCTTTTTTTACCATCCGAATTAGTCCGATGGTACATACGATTGCTAACTGTACGTAGATAACATACCGAACAAGATTTAATAAGTTGTTTATCGATTATACATATCGACCGCGATGTTAGTTGCAAGCGTGCCCTATGAGGTGTTCTCTATGCCCGGTGGTGGGGGGTGTGGGGGCCCGTGGAGCAAGATCCCGGAGGGGGATCGTGCAATTGCGTTGATAGGTCCGCGTTGGAGAGGGAAGGGGAGAGGGAATTTAGGCGCGCTTGTCGGGACATAGTGTAATATTTAAAATAACCTAAAGGTGTTCAGCTATAATTTATAACATCGACGATCGTGACGTCGATTTGTCTTTTTTTCTTTTCTTTTTTCTGTGGAGATCCCTTTGTCGAGGGCATCGTGTTCGAACATGTTTCACGACGCCACTTTGGAGTTGTAACGTCACGTACTACGTTTTTTTCTCTCGCTTGACTCATTTCCCTTCGCGTTCTCGAACTTTCCTCCTCCTTTTCAGTATTTTAATATTTTAAATAATTAAATCATTTTATTAGTTCCTTAAATTTATAGTTTAAGAAAGAGACATTATCGCAACGCATAATTTAAACAAGGAATAGAAGGAGGTGGAAGGAGAAAATAATTTAAAATTGTTTACCGTGTTATTGTACATTTATTCGTGTTGTACATTTATTCATGTTAAATCTTTTTTACAAGATATGTGTGTTGCGAGGTTTATTAAAACTGAAAAAGAGAAAATACAATTAAGTATGTAAAAATGTATGCACAATTATACAGGGTGATTCAGAATAAGTATATTGTCCCGAAAATCTCACATTCTTGACGCGATTCTAAGACGATTTTTCCTCTACAAAAAATTTCCCCGAAACTTAGGTTTTGAATTACTATTTTTTAAAATTTTTAAAATTTTTTATTTTTTTAAAAATAAAATCAGTAAAATTTATGAGCAGTACACCCGGAACTACGAGTTATTAAATAAAATAAAGTAAATAATTACCTTATCACATGTACAGGAGGTAGGCCTAGGCAAGGGCGGCGCGACTCACTGACATTCACTGTCGCGAGCGCTTATGTGAGGCCAAGTGAGGCACCTGCTGCAATCAGCTGATGGTTGCACACTTCTTTCTCTCTCTCATTTACTCAATCACTCGTCACTTACTCACTCACGTTTCACTTCGCTCATCTCGAAGGAAGAACCGTAACACACGCGGCAGCGCAACACACAACAAACGCGTTATCACGCCATGTATCAAGAGACACGGTAACGGCCGATAGTGTCTCGCGCCAAGTACACGCGGAGCGAGACCACCCCGTAACTCTTTTACGCGACGTGACGAGTTGCGATTTACTTTGCAAGCAGTCGACCGATTTTTGGTTATGTTATTGTTGTGTTGCACTCAGTGACCTCGGTGTGCACTCCGGTTTACTCCCTCCAGCTCTCCGCACACTGGCAGCGAGCAGCGTCGCGAAACTTGACAGAGAGGAATCTCTGCTTGACATGACCAAATTGTACACTACCGCTGTCAAACGTGTGATTGGTTGAAGACTGACAGTTCAGAATACGGCAATTTGATAAATATGAAACGTATAATAACGTACGATACTCTCTTTGAGATTAATTAGAATAAGTGAAAGAGTGTCTTTACAATATTTAATAAAGTAGGGTGCCTCACTTGGCCTCACATAAGCGCTCGCGACAGTGAATGTCAGTGAGTCGCGCCGCCCTTGCCTAGGTCTACCTCCTGTACATGTGATAAGGTAATTATTTACTTTATTTTATTTAATAACTCGTAGTTTCGGGTATACTGCTTATAAATTTTTCTGGTTTTATTTTTAAAAAATTAAAAAAATTTTAAAAATTTTAAAAAATAGTAACTCAAAACCTAAGCTTCGGGGAAATTTTTTGTAGAGGAAAAATCGTCTTAAAATCGCGTCAAGAATGTGAGATTTTCGGGACAATATACTTATTCTGAATCACCCTGTATATGTATATACGCAAAATTTTAGTACTCACTCAATCTGCCGGTTCTTCCACGATTCATTTCAAGGGTCCATCGGATGTTTGTTCCCAATCGATTGGACATTCATCAGTTTGATAATACTTATAAAAATCCGAATCCTTCCAAATCCAATGATGCTCCAATACCCGATGTTTAGGGCACCACTTGTACATGCGGCTGGCTAATTGCGATCGATCTACTTGATTAACGTCTTGGCCCACGTCTTGATTTTTATCCACATTCGCGTACTCGCGATCCAAAAAACATTTCGGTTTTGGTGGTTCGGACGGTGGTTTGCGTTGAATGTTATACACAGAATGGTCATCGTCTAAAGATTTAGTTGAATATACTACGTTGAAATAAAAATCTGTAACTGCTGCACAGCATGTCTCAATATTAAAATAAACTTCCAAATCACACACATCTCGTAAATTCTCAATATCACAGGTCTGCAATGCTTGATGTTTTGGACACCACTTGTTAGTGCGAGTGAGCACGTTTCGAAATCCAAGTTCTCGATCGCGAAGATTATGCACAATCGATGAACAATAATGTTTAGCCATTCCCGCGTTGTCCATATTTAACAGTTACAGCGTGCTCGAATTTTTTCAAAACTCGATACGACGAGAACGTAACTAACTAACGTCCGTGCTCGCCGGAAAAACTAACTAAAATGCTGTAGATTTTATTTACAAAGGTTGAATTTTCTTGGAAAATTCTGGAAGCTTTCTTGGAAAATTCTGGAAGCTTTTGTCGAAGGCTGCATGTCAGGACATGTTACATTGCATTATTTGTACCAACATTTTGGAACATAGATACATACAAAACAGCAGGGTATGGCGCGACTGATACCCGTCATGGTTTTTCTATTTCAAGAAATAACATCTTCGCGGCTGTAAGAAAAAAGCGTTATAGAATTGAGCGCCGATGACAGGCCGCTATAATTTATGACCAAGTATCGTGACGCCGAGATGTCTGCACTTTATTTTTTGTGAAGAGCCTTTTATCTGGGCTACGTGTCCGGATATGGTATATTGCACCATTTTTGTGTCGAAATTTTTTAGAAACATATCCAGATTCAAATTTTAAGGGATGTTACTTCTCTTTACGATGCTCTACGAAAATGTATAAAAATGGAGAACGAAAGGCACCAAAATCGCAGTATACGCTAAGCATCAGCCCCGTGATTCTGCTCTGTGTCGTATATAAAGTCTTATACTATATACGTTCAGTACCAGTGTAAGTGCGCGCAAGTTAATAAAAAGTAAAGTGATTGATAAGTGATTGATAAGTGACGTTACGAATATTGTTCTCAAAAATAATGGAACGAGAGAATATTAATTGGGAGGACATAATGGACGTAGATTCATCCGATGAAGAAGATCGCGCATTATCTGACGACAGTGGGCGCAATTCACCAGGGGATGACCAACGAACTGAAAAAATTGTATATCGCGACGAGATTCTTGCGCTAAGTGGGCGCACAAAATGTTGCGCAATAATTTTTTATTACACATTGGGCAATGACTATCGAGCATGCATGTCATGCATGATTGACATAGCGCCTAACACACAAGATATATATATATACGCCGTACGCAGACACGTAATTGAGCTGCATGACGCAATTGAGGGCCGGTACTGCTCCAATTGCAGGCAAAAATTATACCAAATCTTGCCATGCAATATGTGTCCTATTTGCACAGAGATGTAAAAAGGACTTAATATTGTAAAAAAAAGACATTTCAATATGGACCGTTTAAGAGAGCGAGTGCAAGAGCTCTCGGAGCAATCCGCTCGACTGAATTCGAGGGAAGAATTCACCGCGTGGGAGCAGCGATGCGACGAGATAATCGAGGAAGGACGTAGTTGCGCCAAGCGTCCACGATTATTCGTTCACGATAGACAATCTTCGGTGGCTCAAATCACGCGACTCGAAAGTTTGAAAGATTCGGTACGCCAACGTTTCGTGCATGAGGGCGCCGGATACAGTGCGAGTGCGAGTGAGACAGGACTCCGATGGTGCGATATTGATACGGCTTTTATAAGTCGTATACAGACTGGTGCGGTAATAAACCTAAAACATATAGTGCCTCGCCAGTTTCTCGAAGATGCCAGAGACATTGTGCTCGATCGTGTGCGGACCATCATGCGAGAGCATGAAAATGTGAAAGTGAATACCGTGTTCAACGGTGAATTTGTGACAGGTGATAAACGTGCGGATAAAAGTTTCGCTACGGGAAACTTTGGGGAGAGGTTCACTGGCGCACAGTGCAATTGCACACGTTGCAATTGCACACCGTGCTATTAGACACAAAAAATTGCGCACCGTTCGATTGGACACGGTTCGATTGGACACCGTTCGATTGGACACGGTTCAATTGCGCACAGTTCTATTGCGCACAGTTCTATTGCGCACCGTTCAATCGCGCACCGTTCAATCGCGCACCGTTCAATTGCGCACCGTTCAATTGCACACCGTTCAATTGCGCACAGTTCAATTGCACACCGTTCAATTGCGCACAGTTCTCATAAAGCGAGGTCCACCCAGCCTACCGGCGGAGGGGTTGCGGGAGGGGGGGCCGAAGGCCCCCCTTGCACCCCCCCGCGTGTGTGTGTGTGTGTGTGTGTGTACACCATGTGCGTAATAGAACATGTGCGCGATTGAACGGTGCGCGATTGAACGGTGCGCAATAAAACTGTGCGCAATAGAACTGTGCGCAATTGAACCGTGTCCAATCGAACCGTGTCCAATCGAACAGTGTCCAATCAAACCGTGTCCAATAGAACCGTGTCCAATCGAACGGTGTCCAATCGAACCGTGTCCAATCGAACCGTGTCCAATAGAACGGTGCCCAATTTTTTGTGTCTAATAGCACGGTGTGCAATTGCAACGTGTCCAATTGTACTGTGCGCAACTGAAGGCTTCTCGAAACTTTGAATTTTTTGTACGTCCGACTTGTGTGAGTGGTATGAGCAACGCGTTATCGAGCCTACGTTAGCCACCTTGGAGGAATTTCAAGAACGTGATAGTGGGTGGGCGTTGTCGCGTATACTGAACTTGACGGTAAATATAAACAAGTACAATCCTTTGCACGCGGGGTGTGTTGTGGAAATGCCGCGAGAGATAATGAAAAAGAAAGCGGTGATCAACGTGCAGACAAAGGACAATGCGTGTTTTGCGTGGTCGGTGGTGGCTGCTCTGCGTCCAGCCAAAACAAATGCAAATAAACCATTCTCGTACCCCCATTATACGTCGGTGCTAAATCTTAAGGACATTGTGTTTCCAATGACGTTAAACCAAATTAAGAAGTTTAAACGACTCAACGACGTGTCGATAAATGTATATACTGTCGAGCAACAAGAGCCGCTGAAAATTCTCCCGATACGACTCACCGACAGTAAAAAGAATAGTCACGTCAATTTGCTGTACCTGCCAGATCCGCGAGAGACAACGTGGGACATTTCGCGTGGATAAAGAACCTGTCCCGCCTCGTGAGCTCGCAGTTGAGCTAACACGATGGCCGGAAATACTTTTGCGATCGGTGAGTACCTATACATTTTATATAAAATAAAAAATTAAAATAAATTATTTTTTGTTTAAAAAAGATAAACAATTATGTTTTTTTTAGATGCTTACACTACTTCATTTCGAGCAAGAGATTGGAAGCCCACGCCATTGATTGCGGAAAGATGAACGACTGTGCAATCCGACTACCGAGCGACAACGACAAGTGGCTGAGCTTTAAAAACTGCAGCAGGAAGGAGCGGCTCCCGTTTGTTGTATACGCCGACCTTGAATGCACCCTAGAGAAAACGGATGCTGATCAGCAAGCGTCAACCTACATGTCTCAACATCATCAGGTATTCAGCATAGGGTACTACCTACAGTGCTCGTACGACAATTCGTTGTCTGTATATCGGTTTCGTCGCGATAGAGATTGTATTGCGTGGTTCGCCAACGAACTAAAAGAATTAGCGCATCGCGTAAAAGGTATTTTATCCGCAAATGTCCCCATGGTAAGCTTAACGCGAGACGAATGGGAAAAGTTTAATACAGCTACGCAATGTCACGTATGTGAAAAACCGTTTGCGCCAGACGACACGCGGGTACGCGATCATTGCCATCTGACCGGTCGGTATAGAGGTCCCGCGCATTCAAATTGTAATTTGAATTATAAAGATTCGCACTTCATTCCCATTGTATTTCATAATTTATCCGGCTACGATTCACATTTCATTATTAAAGAAATTGCTACCACGTTTGAGGGCAAAATTGATTTGTTACCGATAACGAAAGAAAAATATATTTCATTCACAAAGCATGTTAATGATACCGCCGAAAGATCAAAGTCACAAAATTGCGTAAAGTTACGTTTTATAGATTCATATAAATTTCTGAGTAGCAGCCTCGATAAATTAGCATGTTTTCTGTGCAGAGATAAATTAAAAATTGTGCGTTCTGAATTTTCGCAATTATCGACCGATGATTTTGATCTTTTGACGCGAAAAGGTGTATTTCCGTACGAATACATTGACTGCGTCGAAAAATTGGAGGACCCATGCTTACCACCGCGCGAATTGTTTTACAGTTCTTTGACCGGTAACACTATATCCGAGAGCGATTACGAGCACGCCGCGAACGTCTGGCGACGGTTTTCCATTGAAACCTTGGGCGAATACAGCGATCTATATCTAAAGACCGATGTCTTGTTATTGGCCGACATATTTGAAAATTTCCGCGATAGCTGTGTCGCGAGTTATGGATTAGATCCTGCGCATTATTATACTTTGCCAGGTTTCACGTGGGACGCCATGTTGAAATATACACGCATAAATTTTGAACTGCTCACCGACATTGACATGGTAATGTTTATCGAACGCGGTATTCGCGGCGGCCTCAGTCAATGTTCCGGTAGATATGCGCGAGCCAATAACAAGTACATGCAATCGTACGATCCATCGAAACCACCGTCGTACTTGATGTACTTTGACGTCAATAATTTGTACGGATGGGCAATGTGTCAACCATTACCTTATGCAAATTTTCGATGGATCGACGATATCTCGAATTTTGACGCGAGCGCGATCGCTTCGGATTCCCCGACTGGTTATGTTCTAGAAGTCGATCTCGAGTATCCGCGACATTTGCACGACGCGCATGCTGACCTACCGTTCTGTCCGACGCGCGATAAACCACCCGGCAAGCGGCAGGAAAAACTTCTCGCAACTCTTTACGATAAGAAACGTTACGTCATACATTACCGTAACTTGCAGCAATGTATTCGTCATGGTCTTCGCGTTACAAAGGTACACCGCGTATTGGAATTTTCGCAATCTCCATGGCTCCGCGATTACATAGAACTTAATACGACATTTAGAACGCGCGCGACAAACGATTTCGAAAAGAACTTATATAAATTGATGAATAACGCGGTTTTCGGGAAAACCATGGAGAATTTGCGCAATCACGTAGATGTTAAACTACTGACAAAATGGAATGGGAGATACGGTGCTGAAGCAATGATCGCGAAACCAAATTTCCATAGTAGAAGTATTTTTTTCGGAAAATTTGGTTGCCGTTGAGCTGCGTAGACTCGAGGTGATGTTTAACAAACCTATCTACGTGGGCATGTGTATCCTCGACATATCCACGACGTGTTTGTACGAATTTCATCACGAGTACATGTTACCACTGTATAGCGACAAGTGTAAAGTTATGTATACCGACACGGACAGTTTGATCTATCATATAGAGTGCGAGAATGTGTACGAAAACGTGAAACGTGATATCGCTAGGTTTGATACGAGCGATTACCCGGTCGACAACGCGTACGGTATACCGCTTGAGAACAAGAAGGTGCCGGGCTTGATGAAGGATGAGAATAACGGCGCGATCATGACCGAATTCGTCGGACTCAGGGCGAAAATGTACGCCTTGCGAGTCGATGGTAAAAAAGACACTAAGAGAGCAAAAGGTGTCAAGAGTAATGTCGTAGCGCGTACTATAACGTTCGACGACTACACGCGGTGTCTGAACGATGAGGTTGAAATGACTCGTCGTCAGTCGTGTATAAGATCGAAGCTGCACGAAGTGTATACAGTGTCCGAAACGAAAATCGCTCTGAGTCCGTACGACGATAAGCGATACATTGTGCCCGATTCTACCGATTATTCTACGTTGCCATGGGGACATTATAAAATAATTGTAACGTAATTTAGTATAATGTAGTATAATGTAGTGTAATAAAGATATCGTATTTCAATAAGCAAATTTAAAGTACGACCGTATATAAGATAATAATCAATAATTAAAGGAAACGCCAAATTCGGTCGGGACTGGATATTGGTTGTCCAATAAATTCGTGAATTTTTCTAAGTACAAATCATCACTCTAGTAAACCACGCGCCGTTACTTACGGACTTAAACGTAGCCACAACTAAAGCTGGAAAGAGTACCTATTCTCACATAATTAAATTGAAAATTAATTCAATTGTCCACTAACACTCGTTAGTATATTCGAAAAAGGACGGGATATGTATAGAAGGATATAGGGTAATAAAGAAAATGTTGCGAAAAAATATCACCCCAGCCAGGATTCGAACCTGGACCTCCCTGCTTTCCGGGCGGGCGTCTCACCTATTCGACCACTGAGGCATGTGGTGATATTTATCGCAACAAACTATTTAACAGAGGAAGAACGTCTTTTTCCGGCGACGTATATAACAATAAGCAAATTTAAAGTACGACCGTATATAAGATAATAATCAATAATTAAAGGAAACGCCAAATTCGGTCGGGACTGGATATTGGTTGTCCAATAAATTCGTGAATTTTTCTAAGTACAAATCATCACTCTAGTAAACCACGCGCCGTTACTTACGGACTTAAACGTAGCCACAACTAAAGCTGGAAAGAGTACCTATTCTCACATAATTAAATTGAAAATTAATTCAATTGTCCACTAACACTAATTTTCAATTTAATTATGTGAGAATAGGTACTCTTTCCAGCTTTAGTTGTGGCTACGTTTAAGTCCGTAAGTAACGGCGCGTGGTTTACTAGAGTGATGATTTGTACTTAGAAAAATTCACGAATTTATTGGACAACCAATATCCAGTCCCGACCGAATTTGGCGTTTCCTTTAATTATTGATTATTATCTTATATACGGTCGTACTTTAAATTTGCTTATTGTTATATACGTCGCCGGAAAAAGACGTTCTTCCTCTGTTAAATAGTTTGTTGCGATAAATATCACCACATGCCTCAGTGGTCGAATAGGTGAGACGCCCGCCCGGAAAGCAGGGAGGTCCAGGTTCGAATCCTGGCTGGGGTGATATTTTTTCGCAACATTTTCTTTATTACCCTATATCCTTCTATACATATCCCGTCCTTTTTCGAATATACTAACGAGTGTTAGTGGACAATTGAATTAATTTTCAATTTAATTATGTGAGAATAGGTACTCTTTCCAGCTTTAGTTGTGGCTACGTTTAAGTCCGTAAGTAACGGCGCGTGGTTTACTAGAGTGATGATTTGTACTTAGAAAAATTCACGAATTTATTGGACAACCAATATCCAGTCCCGACCGAATTTGGCGTTTCCTTTAATTATTGATTATTATCTTATATACGGTCGTACTTTAAATTTGCTTATTGTTATATACGTCGCCGGAAAAAGACGTTCTTCCTCTGTTAAATAGTTTGTTGCGATAAATATCACCACATGCCTCAGTGGTCGAATAGGTGAGACGCCCGCCCGGAAAGCAGGGAGGTCCAGGTTCGAATCCTGGCTGGGGTGATATTTTTTCGCAACATTTTCTTTATTACCCTATATCCTTCTATACATATCCCGTCCTTTTTCGAATATACTAACGAGTGTTAGTGGACAATTGAATTAATTTTCAATTTAATTATGTGAGAATAGGTACTCTTTCCAGCTTTAGTTGTGGCTACGTTTAAGTCCGTAAGTAACGGCGCGTGGTTTACTAGAGTGATGATTTGTACTTAGAAAAATTCACGAATTTATTGGACAACCAATATCCAGTCCCGACCGAATTTGGCGTTTCCTTTAATTATTGATTATATCGTATTTCATTTATATGTATATATCTATTGTATATATCTATTGTATATTTCTTATACATATTGTATAATAATAATAAAGATATTGTATTTTATATTTTTATATGTATATTGTATATTTCTTATATATGTCGTATGATAATAATAAAGATGTCGATTCATTATTTTTTTATATGTATATCGTATATTTCTCATATGTTGTGTACATATTTTTTATAAACAAAAAAATCTTTATTTAATGACGCAATTGGCAAGTGGTAAATTATCGTTTAATCACGACGTTTCGACCCGGGGGATTGGGTCCTTCTCAAGTGTCTACAAAAGATCGGTAACGCGAATACAATTAGTAGGCGATCGCATTTATAAAACAATATATAATGGATATAATAAAATGTCCTACCTATAGACAAGCATGGAGCTATCGCTCTTACGTGAACATCTGCGAGATATGAATATTTTGACAGAAAGAGTCATATGTCAAAAGCTGCACAAAAATCTTTTCGTTAAGATGTGTCATTGAATAAAAATAGACATGAAAGAGAAGATAATTACATGTTCGGTGTCGTAAAACTCTTGATGCGAATATCATAACGTTAACAAGCACAGCGCACAATCAGAATAGTTATAAACGGAGTCGAACGGGTAGGAGATGACGAACGGTCGGGAGCAAGCAAGCGACTAACAAAATTAAGAAACGTTATAAGGTTAAATACGTAAACATAGCGGATTTATATACTGGAAATGACTTTGTCATATATCGGATTTAGGTTCTCCGTATCCTTTTGTAAATTAATTGTGTTCTTTTGATTCTTGATGAAGAACATTTCCGCTATTTCACGTTTTCTAATATTCTTTTCCTTATGTAGTATGTCGACATCAGACCATTTAAAATCGTGTCGGCAAAGTACCCGGTGCTTGCTTACCACCGAGCGGCAGTCATCGTCCTTTTTAATGTCGTTTTGGTGCTCTTTTATACGCGTTTGCAAATATCTTTTCGTCTGCCCGATGTAAGACGCGTTACAATTATCACAATTTATTTTATATACTAGATCGGTCTCACGGTTCTTATCGAGTCTATCCTTTCCTTTTTTGATAATTACGTTGAGTTTTTTCGGGATGGTATACAAGGTATCGAGACCTACTTTATTGAGAGTAAAGCGTATATCTTCGCTGAGGCCCTTGACGAACGGTATGGCAAGATATCTACGGGCATCGAACGCTTCGGTGCTTTCGTTATCATCACTCGCTTGAGAGAAACGGTGTTGTTTTAGTCTAGCATTTATTTGTTTGTCGATTAGATTGTCAGGGAAGGAATTATTAAGCAGAATTTCCTTCACTGTTTCGATATTAGCCCGGTGGAAACGTTTGTCCGAAAGTAAAATAGCACGGTCAGTAAGGCTATGTATCGTGTTAATTTTGTACTTAAGAGGATGGCACGAAAAAAAGTTGATGTACCTACCAGAGAAGGTAGGTTTTCGGTACCAGTTCGTTAATAGATTGTTTCCTTCCCTAACAACAATCGTGTCCAAAAACGGAAGGGAGTTGTTACTCTCTATCTCGTGTGTAAATTTAAGGCGAGGGTGGTAACCATTAAATACGTCGAGTATGTCATTCAGCTCACCTCGAGGTACTATAGCAAAGATGTCGTCCACGTATCGAAAGAAGATCGGGATACCGAAACTGAGTGCATTCAGGCAATGGGTTTCTAAGTCATCCATGACTATGTCTGCGAGGATTGAGGAGAGAGGGGAACCCATAGGGCTACCAAAAATCTGCTCATAAATTTGGCCGTTGAAAGAGAAGCTAGTGGAACATAGAATGAAGTCGATGGCGTATAGAAACTGTTGTAAACTAAGTTTCGTGTTCACGGAAATCTCGTTCCATCTGTTTTCTATGGCTTTGAAGACTAGTTCCTTCGGGATGTTAGTGTATAGAGCCGTAACGTCAAGTGAGACTAAAACCTGGTCGTCATTAATCGTCGTATTTTTTATCTTTCTCGCGAATGACCAACTATCCTTAATATACGAGTTAGGTCGGCGCACAGACTCGAATAGGATGGAGTGTAAATAGCTAGCCATGTTGTAAAGAGGGCTTCCGATAGCCGAGACGATTATGCGCAAAGGGAAACCCGTCTTATGTATTTTTGGTAGCCCATAACAGCGTGGAAGGTTGCCATTCGTGCACTTTAATTTATAGAGCGTGGGGTCGTCAATAATGTCATTATCGTGCCAGGATTTTACGAGGTCATTAAGTTTGGTGGTTAATTTCCTTATCGGGTCTTTGTTTAATCTCTTGTAAGTAGATTCGTCGTTAAGAAGGTCAGTCATTCGGTTTACATAGTCGCTTTTGTCCATAAAGACCGTGATCTGACCTTTGTCCGCTCTAGTCACGAAAACGTCATTATTATCCCGTAGAAATTTTTTACATGTTTTAAATTCTTTCAAAATGAATCGATCGATATATGCAATGTGTCCGGGCTTCTCTTTCATGTCTATTTTTATTCAATGACACATCTTAACGAAAAGATTTTTGTGCAGCTTTTGACATATGACTCTTTCTGTCAAAATATTCATATCTCGCAGATGTTCACGTAAGAGCGATAGCTCCATGCTTGTCTATAGGTAGGACATCGTATTATATCCATTATATATTGTTTTATAAATGCGATCGCCTAATTGTATTCGCGTTACCGATCTTTTGTAGACACTTGAGAAGGACCCAATCCCCCGGGTCGAAACGTCGTGATTAAACGATAATTTACCACTTGCCAATTGCGTCATTAAATAAAGATTTTTTTGTTTAATTTATCATTGGCGATTAAAATTTTATTTTGATTTTTTATAAAGTGTAAAAAAATAAATGCAGCCTGTATAAAATTAAACCACATTGTCCTTGTGTATCCAAGAGTTGTGCGATCCATCGAATCCCAGCCATTTTACGTAAACTTTATCGCCCCTCCTGCGAAGTACTTTCTCCACGAGATACACGTCCGGGTAAGTCGCACGATGCAAACTCGTGCTCGTAGAACGCTCCAGCGATAGATTTTCCACGATAGTCCTCGAGTAGATAGGTTACGGGATTAGTACGCTGCACTTTAACGATTTTAAACACCTCGGTGGTCCAATTCGGCGTGTAACCCTTTTCGAAAATCGTCTTGTATTTGCTAACGCGTACCGGGTCGCCTGCTTTGGACTTTGCCGGACCCGCGATCTTTATCGCGCTGTACACCGTACCCAGGAGTTTTTCAGCGATCGCGGAAGTAACTTCGACGGGTCGCATACCGATCGTTCGATGCTTGCGCGCGTTGTAATCCGTGACGAGACGCGGCAGCATGTCGACCCACTTGTAATTTCCGTTGAGCGTAAACATCTTCCACATGTCGTTCTTTAACGTGCGATTGAATCGCTCGACGACCGATGCCTTCATCACCGAATATGTGGAATAATGATTGATATCGTGTTTCTTTATGAATCGTTGTACGTCGGCGTTGTAAAATTCCTTTCCCATATCGGTTTGCAAGTTTTCCGGGAACCTCTTGCTGTCTCGAATTATCTTAGCGATAGCGTTGGCTGTCTCGCTTCCGTTTTTACTCTTGAGTGGCACGGCCCACGCGTACTTGCTCAACACATCGATGACGGTAAGTATATAGTGGTATCCTTTGTTGAAACGCGAGTATGGACGCATCTCGACGATGTCAGCCTGTCACAGGTCGTCGTACCCTCGCACTATGACGTGTCTTCGTGGAAAATTTCTTCTCGCCGGAGCATGCAGTTCCTCGACGAGTCGTTGCTTCTCGATATTTTTACGTCCATCGGATTTCGACAATGTCATGTTTTTAGCGATACGATTGGTCAGCTCGTAATAATAATAATATGTGCAAAGAAATTATGATTTATATCTCCAACTCTTTTCAATAGCTGTTTATTTTTGTTTATTGTCCTTCAATAGCCGTTCTTTGTCATCCGCTGACCGTTTACAGCTATTCGTCAGCCGTTCATAGCCGTTCTTGAGCCGTTCTTGAGCCGCTTGATAGCTGCTCGATAGCTGTTCTTTAGACGCTCGGCAGCCCTCCGATAGCCGTTCCTGAACCGTTTTTGGTCGTTCGTTGCCGCTTGTTAGTGGTTTGTAGCCGATCTTGGTCCGTTTGTCCATTGTTGTCCGTTGTCGTTTCTGATTCAGCGGTAATCGAATGCCGAAGCTCGTTTATCGCAATCCGTAACGCTTGCACGTCCTTCTCGTACGCAGTCAGCTTCTCGTCTGACGCTCTCAGTTGATTGCTTAACTTTTTAATGTAATAATCCACGTATAGTTTGTTGGCGGCGTCGGTATCAGCCTCCGGTTGCGCCACTTTACGAATCTTGCGCGACTTTGCGTCAAAATCCGTAGCGATGAGACATAGAGCGTTATTGCGCACGTAATGTCTCACGAATCCGCTCGACTGATGGTGCGAAACGGCGTTTGGCACGTCTCTGATCTGCTCGAATACCCCAAATTTGTTGATCGGCATTTCAACGTTGATTGAACAGCTCGCTGCCGCGCGATTCAATTTATAATAAGACCGGCTTCGCAAAGTTCCTCGATAATCAACATGATCTCGTTGTCGTGGGCATTGTTGCCAGCGTGGCGCGAAGCGTCGAGCAATCGTAGACGATCCACCAGCTCGTTGGGGTCGTCCCAGTGCACGTAATCGATCTTATTGTCGGTCAGCGTCATCGCGCGAGGCGCGATTAATCCCTTTCCGGATTGTTTCTTCATGGATGCAGGCGGTATCAAATTCTTGATTATATCTGTGTACTTGTATCCCCTGTGGGACTTTACTCGCCCGAGAGGATCGTGATTGAATTTATGAGTGCTCGTCTCAAACAGTATATTCATGTACTTTTGCATGTCCTCCTCCGTGTAAATGTTTTTATCAGGCTTGTTTTTAAAGATCAACTCGTAAATACCGGGTGTGCCAATGTAATGTACGTCGCCGATATATATGTTATCCATGCTATCCACCTTGAAACGTTTATTGCCGAGCATCATTCCATCGTTGCCGAGATAAACGCCGTACACGGTATCTATATCGCTCTTTGGTTTGGCGCTCATAAGAGCCCCGATGTACTCTTGACCTAATGGACCCAAGGTATTATGCAACGTTTCTCGACCCTCCGGCGTTTTCAACTCCTTTCGAATGGACGTCGCGAGCTCCGAGTCGTCCGCGAGTTCAAAAACAGGCGCGTTTTCGGGTAATTCGAACTTTATTGTAGGTTGCACTTTTCTCGCCGTTACGTATGGTGGAGATGATATCGGTGGAGATGAGGTTATCGGTGGTACATCCAGTGGAGCTTTCGATTGACTAGATTTACGCGGCGTCGGATCCGACGAGAAATATAATCGTTTCTTCTTTTTCGGCGTCACATCGTCGGAAAACGTGTCGATCTCGGCGACGCTCTCCGGCTCCTCTTTCTTCACCGCGCTCGAGTTCTCGGCGATCTTTCGCAGTGGCCCGATGAGAGGCTTAAAGTGCGTGTCCAACTCAATGTCCTTCTCGATCTTACCGGTCTTCAACTCGCGAAGTTTCTTGCGAATCGATTTGCTCGTTTTCGCAATCTCTTTTGCAATCTTCTCGCGCTCACGAATATCATCACTCATGTCGATCGTGGTTATCGCGGAAAAAAGCAAACTGTTAATCTCTCTCTCTCTCTCTACAATGTTTCACCTCGACGAGGTACCGACAACGACTGACCGCTTTTGCGGTATCGCGAACACGTTAAATCCTTTTCTGTATCGACCATTGTTAAGCGAGCTGTCCTTGTCTATCACTACGAATCCGTAATCGTGCTGCCAACATTCACGACAAAACGCGCAAAATTCATCGTACGACATGTCGGTATTCACGTGATCGTTGTACACGTGTTTCAGATTGGTGCCATCTTGTTTGAATCGGATCAACAGGTTCGCGTTGTCGCGTATCAAATGTTTGGGTATTCTCGCGTAGGTCTGACAGAGATAAAAGCAGTCAACGCTCGAATGCCTGCCCATTGAAAAGTACTCTCTCACCGCGTTTTGCTTGTCGCATGCTACGTCATCGAAGACGAAGATCGAGTTTGGACACGCATCGCTCGGCGGAATGACGTCACTGTTGTTGGAGAACGTGAAGTAGCCGATTCCATCGATCGAAGTTAATAAATTTTCTAGATATTGATATTTCGGCTGCTGTAGCGACTTTGAGTACACGTACACGTTTTCGAAACGCTTCTCCGCATTGCCCCCCATCGACCGTGATCTGTCGTCGTAATTCATCACGCGTATGGCCAACGGCTGTTGCACGAACTTCATTTTTCACACTGCCGACTGGAGGGCTGAATCAAGCGCCTATATATAGGTGCGCGGAACCGCGAGTCGCTCAGTAGCAAAGATGTTCGTCCTGTTATCAAGACCATCCGATATTTGCGATTTGAGCGCCGAACAGTTGCAATTTGTGCCCAAAGCTGTTGCAAATTTGCGGTGATCACATCCATTACGTCTGGGACAAGCTTCCGGAACATATAAAGGCGGATTTGGAGGTTCAGACCTATCGTCGCTGTTACGAACATTACAATCAACCGTGGCAGCGAACGCACATCGACGGTCCCGCACCATTGATAAAGAATTGCTACGAATGCCAACGAAAATAGGCGGAGGCCTGTTAAACCGCGCGATAAACGCACTTCCAATCGAATTGCATATTCCAGGCTATCAGTTTTGCGGTCCGGGCACTCGGCTGAAAGAACGATTAGCCAGAGGTGATCAAGGTATTAATCCATTAGACGCGGCGTGTCGAGAACACGATATAGCGTATTCGCGTAGCAACGATCTCATCGACAGACACGCGGCGGACAAGATACTCGCCAAGAGAGCGCTAGAACGTGTCATTGCGAAAGATTCCGCTCTCGGAGAGAGAGCTGCCGCTACAGCCGTCTGGGCGACCATGAATGTCAAGCAAAAGTTAGGAATGGGTTTGAAAACCGTGAAGAAGAAGAAGAAGAGAACATCGAAAAAACGGATACTTCCAGCATCGAAACGAGGAAGTGTATTACCGATTCTACCGTTGCTGGGAGTTCTCGGTTCTCTGGCCGGCGGGGCGGCGGGAGTGGCAAAAGCCGCGAACGATAACAAAGCCGCGTTGCGTCAGTTAGAAGAGATGCGACGTCACAATCGCGCCATGGAAGGTCGTGGACTTTATCTCGCTCCATACAAACGCGGGCAGGGAGTGACATCAAAGAAGAAGAAAGGAAAAAAAAACATCAAAGAGACGTTAAATATGCCCACGGGTGCAACTACCAACGTACAACTGCAACAACTGGCAAAGCGTATGCGCATTCCGTATTTTAGAGGTGTCTTCATGCGTGACTCGTTACCGATCGACGGCATACGACGAAACGAGAGCGGTATTGTAAATTTGGACGATGCAGCTGGCCCCGGTACTCATTGGGTGGCGTATGCAAAGAGGGGAAACCGCGTGATGTATTTCGACAGTTTCGGTAATCTTCGACCGTCGAAGGAGTTGGTGCGATATTTCGAACCGAGCGTGACAAAGATTGAGTACAATCACACGCCTTTTCAAACTTATGATCAGAACATCTGCGGACAATTGTGTCTACGATTTCTCCAGACGATCGATGAATCAGCGCGAATTTAAAATCTGACGGTGCCCGCGGAGACTCAGTGTTAGTCGAACGGTTTTCCCGACATGTCTATGACATTCACGCTGACCGGGAAGAGCAGCATCCTCGCGGTGCACTACTTTCCCGCCGTAGATTTGAGCGACGGCGACTACGAGCTCGGTCTAACAGTTTTTGAAACTTATCACACGATACCGAACGTAAATTCCTCGAATAATAAATTCTATTTTGACGAGGATGACACGGAAATTACGATTCCCGAGGGATCGTACGAGATACGAGCCATACACCAGTTTTTGAAACGCGCAATTTTACGGAAACGCCCGCAACGCGGCCGACGCGTAGGTCGTTCCAACAATCGCAATAATCATACATCGGTCGCGGATATCGCGCGAGAGGGGACCGTCAGAAGTGAAATTCGCGCAAACGGCAACGAGGACGAGGACGATTACGAGGACGAAGACGAGACTGTAAAATACCCGATGGTGCTCCATGCTAATTACAACACGATGAAGAGCGAGATCAATTGCGCTTTCAGAGTAATCTTTAGCAAGCCCAACAACATTGGATCGTTGCTGGGATTCTCGCCGGAGCGTATATTGCCACCGGGAAAATGGCATCAATCCGATCAACCGATTAATATCATTAACATAAACATAATCCGCATAGAGTGTAACGTGACCGCGGGTGCGTACAGCAACGGTAAACGTGTTCATACGATACATGAATTTTCTCCGAACGTGCCACCAGGATATAAGATATCGGAAACGCCGGCGCAGATCATTTATCTACCGATTATCGCGCGGAGCATTACGGAGCTAACGATACGCGTCGTGGATCAAGACGGACAATTGCTTGAGTTTCGAGGAGAGGAGATCACCGTGAGATTACACGTACGACGGCAGCAACGATAACGCGCGTGTGAGTGTGCGCGACATATGAGATGCTCGTATTGAACGACTCAGAGCACGCAAGAGATAAGACTATCTACACTACGGTAGTGACCAACGATATCATTCAATCATCACCATCACCATCATTATCGTTGTCAGGCTGCGCTAAAAACACGAAGAAGAAGTTAAGAGCATCGAACGTTGAATTTTTGCAATCTTTGGGATTCGCGGTGCGAAATATGTGAGAAAACATGATCGATATCCTTAAGGTCGGAGGCGAGCCGGTCTTTGACGATCGCATCGTCAAGATCGAGACTCACACGTACAACCCGTACGCCAACACAACGTTTGAGCATAGCGACGAGATACGAATACCCATACAACAGCAGGATCTGTATACGTTGCCGCGTGAAAGTTTTCTCTACGTTGAAGGAATATTGAGGATAAAGAAAAGGAACGACGAGTCGCAGGCAACGTTTGTAAATAATTGTGTGGCGTTCATGTTTGATGAAATTCGATATGAACTCAACGGCGTGGAGATTGATCGCAGCAGAAACGTTGGAATAACCAGTACTATCAAGAACTATGTATCGCTAACGTACGACAATGCTTCGATCATGCGGAACGCTGGATGGGACATTGCATCAAACATACCGGAAGGATATTTCAACTTTTGCGTACCGCTCAAGATGTTGCTGGGCTTTTGCGAAGATTACAAACGCGTGGTTGTTAACGCTCGTCACGAATTAATTTTGATACGAGCGCGTAGCGACAATAATACCATTGTGGGAAATCCGACGACGGAGCCGGAAGTCGAATTGTTTAAAGTACAGTGGCGAATGCCTCATGTTACGTTAAACAAGGTCAACAAGCTATCGATGCTGCGCGCCTTGGAAAACGGGCGTTACCTGAGTATAAGTTTCCGTTCTTGGGATCTGTACGAGTATCCCCTGCTGCAGAGCACAACGAAGCATTCATGGGCCGTCAAAACTGCGACTCAGCTAGAAAAACCGCGATATGTCATCTTTGCTCTCCAAACTGGCCGAAAGAATGTTATGTCTCGAGATGCTAGTCGATTCGACCACTGTAACTTGACCAACGTGAAACTTTATCTAAACTCTGAATTTTATCCATACGACGATATGAATCTAGACATTGACAAAATACGATACGCCATCCTTTTTGATATGTATGCACGTTTCCGTAAAGCTTATTACGGAATCGATTGTTACGAAACGTTGTGCACCGTGGTCACATTCCTTATGCATGGACCTTTTGTGGTCATTGATTGCTCGCGACAGAACGAGTCCGTCAAGAGCGCCACCGTGGATGTGCGAATAGAATTTGACTGCAAAGAGAATGTACCCGCGAATACTACCGCCTATTGTCTCATTTTGCATGATCGCATAATCGAATACAGCCCGTTGTCGAACGTAGTGCGCAAGTTCACGTAAATTGCATTATCTGCAAATATTCCGATATAAGAGAGGAAGATGCATCGCGATTAGGTACAGTACAGATCGCTCCTTCGTTGCATCATGATCGTGCCAACGTTTGTCGATCTGCAAGGATTCACCGTCGGGATGAAATTTGTCGTGAAGGAGGTGGCGGTGTTGCGAAAGGGGGTCGTTCTGGCGCATTACATTTTTACACACCCCATGCCGTGGAGTCTCCTCACAAAATCCGACAAGTCGTGTGCTTCCTGGTTGATTAGAAATCACCATGGATTACAATAGGAAGACGGAAACGTACCGTACAGCATGGCTGAACGCATAATTACATCGGCCGTGCTTGGTACAGAAGAGGATGACGATGACGACGACGACGAGACGCCATCGACTCTGGTGTACGTCAAGGGATGTCAGAAACTAGAATGGCTGGTGGATCTGCTTGAAAATTATGCGAGCAAAAACCTAATCGTCAAGACTCTGGATGCGGAATATGAAGATATCGAATCTTTAAATAATCTAGATGATACTAATACTATGCGATGTGGAAACCATGTTAAGAATTGCGCATTACAAAATGTATTAAAATTATTTAACTGGTGGTCACGCCAGAAAGAGTTGAAATTTTTTAAAAAATAAATAAATAAATAAATAAATAAATTATATAAACTTTACAATGTTTTATTTCTTTTTCCCTTTCTCCATTAGTTGTTAGTGGTTAGCAAATGTTTGAAAGATGCGTTGGCTTTCTTTGCGTTTCTTTTAACGTTAACTTTTTTTCATTTCTTAGAATTTTTATTAATAACTTCTACGTAAGCAGCGCTGACATTGGTGCTTGAAATGCTGAAGGAAGGGGAATAATCCCTTCCCTTCCCTTCCTTTATAATGAGTCATACGCGATCCTTACATGTTCAGTCTTGCATCAGTCACCCGTGTGGAAGCAGTTCGAATCTTGTAAGCAACAGCGATGTACTCCTCTGTGGGAAGCAGCACAAGTATGAATTATTACGTGCCGATTCCTTGTGAAACTCCATCGAACCAGCGTGATACGTAAGTATTACTTTGCATATATTTTTCCAAAACCTATTTTTCCATAAATCATTTATCTATTTTATTCTTTTTCTACAGTTTTCTCGATAAATATAAACCTCGTTATACGCCTCGTATCTTGAGCAGACGATTCGCATTAACACCAACTGCTTATAAGTATTTGGAAATTGGGATCAGCGTGAGACCTCCACACAGTTCTTTTGTGGAATTGATCCTTGGCGACAACCGAGGAAACCGAATCGCGATGCCCTATGGAACATGGACAATGATCATGGAAAAACGCACGGACATCGAAAAACTTATAGAGTCAACCACATTTTCATCGCTGTCTATACGAGAACTACAAATGGAACTCGTTAAAATGCGCGGTGAAAATAATGTGAAACTTACGTTACGCGACACATGCTTGTACATGAAGCCGTCAACCGTACTGTTTCTATTTGAGCTCGAACAGTGTCTCGATAATGTATACGACGAGCTAGCACCGCAAGCAAAAGAGGTAAATGCGAAATGTAGAGAATGTGCAAGTATCTTACTAAGAGATCGTATTACCGAAAAAAATGACGCCGCTAAAATCTTGCGCGGCGTTTGTAATAAATATTCAATTTTAGAATGTGAATTAATAGTGTATGCTATAGATCAAATTTTGTATGATTTCTTGAGGGAGAGACCTATTGATGTATGTGAGTGATATAATCCCTTGTTTAAATGGGGATATAATGTAGTAGGTTAATGAATAAATAAATGTACAATAACACGGTAAACAATTTTAAATTATTTTCTCCTTCCACCTTCTTCTCCTCTATTCCTTGTTTAAATTATGCGTTGCGATAATGTCTCTTTCTTAAACTATAAATTTAAGGAACTAATAAAATGATTTAATTATTTAAAATATTAAAATACCGAAAAGGAGGAGGAAAGTTCGAGAACGCGAAGGGAAATGAGTCAAGCCAGAGAAAAAAACGTAGTACGTGACGTTACAACTCCAAAGTGGCGTCGTCAAACATGTTCGAACACGAAGCCCTCGACAAAGGGATCTCCACAGAAAAAAGAAAAGAAAAAAAGACAAATCGACGTCACGATCGTCGATGTTATAAATTATAGCTGAACACCTTTAGGTTATTTTAAATATTACACTATGTCCCGACAAGCGCGCCTAAATTCCCTCTCCCCCTCCTTCTCCAACGCGGACCTATCAACGCAATTGCACGATCCCCCTCCGGGATCTTGCTCCACGGGCCCCCACACTCCCCACCACCGGGCATAGAGAACACCTCATAGGGCACGCTTGCAACTAACATCGCGGTCGATATGTATAATCGATAAACAACTTATTATATCTTGTTCGGTATGTTATCTACGTACAGTTAGCAATCGTATGTACCATCGGACTAATTCGGATGGTAAAAAAAGACTACGTGACTAGTTTAGATGGTAAAAGAGATCGCGTGACCTCGATCGATATTATCGACCGTGATCTTGGTCGCGAACGCCATCTATGAGTCCCTCTAGGTACTACGTGGAACCCCCCTGCCCCGCTTACCCCTCGCCCACAGAAAATTTAGAACTGTCATAGACTACCTACTCACGTGCCCCGACGAACGTCTCGCACGCTTATTCGTCAAGGCACCGTGCCTAGCGACAGGAACGCGTGTTCCACACGTTTAGCCTTCGAAATAACATCGAAAAACAAAATCACCCGCTATCCCCGTCTTCGCACAGCGCGACTGCCGAAATCGAGTGCGAAGCGGGCAGAATCTCTCGGATCGTCGGCTCGTTCGCACGGTAGCTGACGACCTTATAATATCTCGAGTCGTTCATGCGACATTGAAATATTGTTTGCGCGCGAAAAAATCTGTGTTAATCTGACTTTATGTGCGTGCATAAAATTTACGTTTGTGAGTCGACGCCCGTGGCATCTTCGCTATCGTCCTCGGCCTCGCGATCAAGATCTCCGTCGGCCGCGAGCAAGATCTCCGACATCAAGATATCCGAATAAGAAGGAGAGTTCAAAGGTCTCCGCTCATACGCAAGGTGCTCCGGGCGTCGCCTGCTCCGTATTGTGCAAAATAAACGTTTTTGAATTGTCGCTGTGTAACAACACGAGTGCTCGAATTTCTTCCCGCTCCGCATCCTTCAACGAGACTCTACGCTCGTGCTACCGAACGTCCTCGCGCTCAACTCTGAGCGAATCCCGGCAAATTAAATCGGGACGATCTCGTCGAGATCGCCTCCCGAACAGTAATTATTTAGATTAACTTATCTTTTTCCAATGATCTTGGCCTTGACATATGTTATTAAGGTCACCCTCCTGAGTGACCTACAGAAGGTTTTAGCCGTAGCTCATTTTTTATTAAAAAATTATTAACAAAAAAAGTTTGAAAAATATATATTGCAGTTATTTTGAGTATTAAGAGACATAAACGACTAATATACCAAAGTACATGCGTGTGCGGGGGGGGGGGGGGGCGCCCCCTCAGACCTCCCTGCAGAGGTCAGTGTTGGGTGGACCTCGCTTCAATTTGCAAAGTACATGCTTGTGCGGGAGGCTACGCCCCCTTCCCGGACCCTCCTACAGGGGTCGGTGTAATGCCCCTCAGGGATCGGCGGCGGCCTCCCGGGTGTCTCTAGGGACTCCCGGGGCCGTCCCCGATACGGGCATTGCGAACCCGAGGTACCCTAGCACAGCAGCACCGTAATCTCCGTCAGCCGCGAGGTTGGCGGAGACCAGGGGGCCCTTTTCAGGGCCCGCGAGGTGGGTGGCCTCTATAAAAGTCACCCGGCCGGTCGGGGCTGTGTGGGATTGAGCCCTTGCTCTCCCACCGACCTATGGGAAGGAAAACCCAGACAGAAAACCGGGGGCCCGGCTACCCTCTTAGGAGTCTGCGGCTAGCTTCGGCTACCCAGCTCCAATAGCCGGTAGGGGATGGCGACCCTGACTTCAAACGACCGGTCGGCCGGGACCGTTAGGGGGATGTTTCTACACCTCCCGCCGGCATAGAGGAAGGTCACCTCGATAAAAAACCACGGGGTGGGGTTAGGGAGGGTGGTCCCCGTTCCCGAGGCGGGCAGGGGTGCCGTCTCGCCGAGGGAATGGGAGGGCCCCTTCCCTCCTTCCTCCATTGCACGCCGGTGCTCCGGCAGGAGGGGGAGGGGGGGTATCCCTCTTCTGACCCAGCCCAGGACGTGGTCCTGGGTTGGACGGAGGAGAGGCCCACACTCGGTGGTTGCACACAAGGGACGTGGTCCCACGGTCTGCCGAGTGTGGAGGGCCGTCTGGGCCGCTCGGACGTATTCCGAGGTCGGGGCCAGGCGACCTGGGTGGGAGACCGCCCGGGCCACTCGGACTTATTCCGAGGTTGGGGCCGGGCGATGTTTGTGGAAGGAGACCCGTCGGGCCGCTCGGACGTATTCCGAGGTCGGGGCCGGCGGGTCTTGGCCGTCGGGTGAAATAGACCGGCGGCGAGCAAGGTAACTCCGATGGTCGGGGATCGCATCCCTCCCGAACCCGGCCATCGGAGTAGGCGGTTAGCCGGGGTGCGGAGGTTACCTCGGCCCCGGTTAAGGATTGTATGCTGGTCGCCACGGCGGGCAGGACCCTGGGTGGGGTGCGACACCCTGCGGTACCTGTCTGTCCGTGGGGCCCCCCGCGTGGCGGCACCCGTCACGGTGCCCACCGGGTCGGAGCGGTGGGAGCCCCGAAAGCCCGTGGGGGGCTGGGCCTTGATGCCCTCCCCTCATGGGTGAGTAAGGGCCTGGAGTCCCTGTTTCCCTGCTGTTGGCAGGGGGCTGGGGCATAGGGGGCAACCCCGAGCCGTGACGGGGAGTGGGAGCAAACCAAAGATGAGTGTATTCAATTCTAAGGACGTAACAAAAAGGAGGGAGGAGGTCACCGTTACCCGATCCTCCAGGGTAACCGGGCCGAAGGGTGCTTCGGTCGGGAGTGGGAGGAAGGAGGGAGAGGGAAGCAGGATCCTTGCCCCTGTAGGGAAGGAGGACACGCCCGTGAGCTTCTGCACGGTGTCGTTGGGTAAGCCGGTATCCGCGGGGGGCTCCTGTGTTGGGAGCAAACCCGGCGGGAGCAAGCCCGACACGGGCAGAGATAGGCCGAGGGAGGAGATCCGACGGAGAGGAACGGTTCCCCGTATCGAGTCGGATTCGGAGACGGATAGACGTCCCAGGTCGCCGCTGCGTCCGAGGTCGAGGTCGCCCAAGAGAGTGGGGACGGACACGGATGCGAGTCACGTGGGGTCGATAGACTCCTACGACGACGTCGACAATCAGGTGTCGGAGGAGGAGGACGACGATGTCTGCTACGTGGGCGAGCAGACGTCGCAGGGCCATACGATTACGGAGGAGACGGCCATCAGGGCCAGGGAGATCCTCAAAAGGGCCGCTGGTAGGGTGTCGAACCTGGTGGGAGAGGAATGCCCTCCCATTAAAGTAAAGGACGAGGCGGGCAGAGGTCGTAAGGCGACGACGGGGGACCGCTACCTAAAGCTGCTGGAGGAAGCGGAGAAGCGGCTGGTAGAAAGGGCCCAGGAACTAAGGGATCTGAAGGAGGACAACGTCGCACTCAGCCTCTCGAAGAGCAGGAAGGAAGGCGGAGAAGAAGGCGAAGGGGGAGTTGCGCCACCTCCCGACAGCCGCGCTTCACGCGACCATAGTGGAGTCGGTGAGCGGGCTGGACGTAGTGGCGGAGAAGTCAAACTCGCTTCAGGGACTCTATAGAGGGAAACTGAATGAGAAGGCAGCGACAATCGCGGCCGCCGTGTCCCTGCTGGCCCAAAGGCAGGTGGGCCCGGCCGCGAGTGATGAGAGAGAGGCCGAGGTGGAGGAGCTTCGCGGAGGGTGGCGGCGCAAGAGCGAATGCTGGCGGCCCTTCGCGAGGATAGGGCCAAGCAGCAAAAGGAGCTCCAAGAGCTCAAAGGGATATGGAGAAGCTGCTGAGCCAGACGAGGAAAGGAGACGAGGCAGAACCGAGGAGGGAGATGAGGGGGACGAAGAAAGAGGAAGATTATTGTGGACTCCTCCTCCCCCTCTCCATCTATAGACGGGGACAGCCCGGGGACACCCGTGTGGGTCCCGTCGAAAGAATGGAGGTGGACGCGACAGGGAACGACGAGGCCCTGGAGCGTGAGAAGAGCGAGAGGAGAAGAAGGGAGATCCTCGCGGAGATCGAGGAACAGGGGCTCCCGGCGGTCCTCAGGCCCGAGGTGCAGGGCGTGAGGAGGGTGCTGGAGCCGGAGGTCCCTGCGGCAGCGGTCCGGGAGCTGCCCGAAGGCAAACGGGTCACGGACATGGAGGGACGCCTCGCATCGCTGAAGAGCGAGTTGAGAGCGGAGATGCGGGGAGGAATCGAAGAGCTGAAGGGGCTCATCCTGAGGGAGTTGGGCTCCGGAAAGAGAGACCCCAAGGCCGGAGGGAAGGACAACCCAGCGCCGACCGCCAGGCAAGCACAGGTCGAGGACGCGGGGGAGGAAGGAGGCTCCCGTTCCCGTTCCCACGTCGGCTGCGAGGACGCAGCCGCAGGTACAGGGAAAGGCGGTGGTTCCCGCTCCTGCACCGGCTGCTGGACAACAGCAGCCGCAAATGCAGGGGAAGAAGATGAGGACATACGCCTCGGCTACGAGGACGACGAACAAGCCGCAGCCACAGGCGCGACGGAACGAGGACGCTGGGCCCACGGAGGCTGGGTGGACCCAGGTGGAGGGAAGAAGGGCAAAGGCGGGGAGGATGAAGAAGCCGGAGCCTGAGAGGAAGCAGGAGAAGAAGAAGGACCCGGCGGCGACGCAGCAAGCGCCTTTCCAGCTTTCCTCAAGAAAGGCGGGGAAGAAGAGGAGGGTACCGAAAACGGCGGCGGTGGTCCTCACTTGCCCGGAGGACAAGTACTCCGAATATATGGGCATAGTGAGGAGCAAGGTGGCCCTGGTGGATCGACAAGATTCCCAACGTAAGGAGGACGGCCACCGGGGCACTAAGCCTGGAGATCTCTGGCCAGGACGGTGCGGAGAAGGCCGACGTCCTGGCGGCAAAGATGGTGGAGGCCCTGGCGGGCCAAGAGGGGGCGAAGGTCAGTCGTCCGACAATGACGGCTGACCTGAGGATAAGCGAGTTCGAGGGCTCTGTCAAGGAGACGGAGGTGGCAGAGACCCTCGCAGCCAAAGGAGGAGTAAGCCCGCTGAGCATAGCCGTAGGTCCCGTCAGAATGATGGGAAATGGGCTGTGCTCAGTCGTGGCCAAATGCCCGCTGGCTGCGGCGAACGCCCTGGCAAGGGGCGAGCGCGTGGCACTGGGGTGGTCGAGAACGAAGGTGGAGCTACTCGACAAAAGACCGCTCCAGTGCTTCAAGTGTCTGGAGCTGGGGCACACGAGGGCGACGTGCCGCAGCAGTGAGGATAGGACGGGCGCCTGTTATAGGTGCGGAGTCGCGGGCCACGCGGCCAGGGTGTGCGAGGCACAGATTAACTGCGTGGTCTGCGAGAGCAAAGGGCTGCCGCACGGACACCGCATTGGTGGGGCGGCGTGCGCCGGGTGTCGCCCAGGGAGAGGAGGGAGGACAGGGGCCGCGGGCAGGAAGCCAGGGGAAACCCAGAAGCCCGCGGCCGCGGACAAGCCTAAGCCCAAGACGGCGGCAATGACGGCCAAAGCCAAGAAGAGCCCGAAAATAACGGAGGCCCTGGCGGTCTCAGGGTTAAAGGTAATACAGGGGGGAAACTCGTGGCCGGGGTAGTAGAGGAGCCCCCCAAGGAGAAGAGGACGCGTCCTCCCCGTAAATCTACGGGGGGGAAGAGCCAAGCCCCCACGGGGGGGGAGCCCTCCGAGAAGATGAAGGTGGAGGCTCCCCCCACAGAGGGGGTAAGCGAAGAGAGGAGGGGGGCTCTTCAGTCGGTGACGGAAAGAACCCCTTCTCAAACAAGGATGGAGGTGGAGGAGGAGTTGGTGGACTCCAACGATGAGAGGGAAGGAGTGGAGGACTCTGTGGGCCGCCTGTAAATGGCCTTTAGAGTCCTTCAGACAAACCTCAACCACGCCCGCGCAGCGCAAGACCTCTTCTGCCATATGTTGGCGGAGCGCGGGTGTGGATTGGGAGTCGCGGCGGAGCCCTACCGTGTCCCAAGAAACCACCCATGTTGGGCGGGGGACCGGGGGGGGCACCGTCGCGATAACATGGAGGGCAATGCCGTCGTCCCCCCCGTGCGTCCCGAAGGGAGCCGGGGTGGGCTACGTCCGTGTCGATTGGGGGCCCATCTCGGTTATAGGGGTGTACGCCCCTCCTAGATGGACGCTGGCCGAGTACGAGCGGTATTTTGGTCGAACTGGAACACTGCGTTCGCGGGTGCTCGGCCGGCCGGGTGTTGGTCGCGGGGGACTTCAATGCGAAGTCGACTGCTTGGGGTTCCCCGCGGACCGATAGGAGGGGCGAGGCCACCGAGGAATGGGCGGCGGGCCTCGGCCTGGTTCTGATGAACACGGGCCGAGAAAGCACGTGCGTGCGACGGCAGGGGCAGTCGATCGTGGATCTGACTTGGGCCACTCCCCCTGTCGCGCGCGCGGTGAGCGAATGGAGGGTGGACGCGGACCAGGAGACGCTCTCCGATCATCAGTATATCTCGATGATGGTCCGCGTTGCCCTCCCGGAGGTGCAAGCCCGCCGCCGAAAGGCCGACAGGCATAGGAGATGGGCCCTCAAAAAGCTCGACACGGACCGATTCAGGGCGGCGATTATTGCCCTGACGTGGGCCAACGAGGAGGAGCGACCGGAGGGGGACGGCGGAGAGGTGGACGAGACGGCCGAGGAGTTGTCGCGACTCATGCAAAAGGCGTGCGATGTCGCGATGCCACGGATCCGCCCCCAGCGCCCCCGAAGGTGCGCGTATTGGTGGACGGAGGAGCTGACCGAGCTCAGGCGCTTCTCCGTCCAGGTCAAGAGAGTGTGGCAGCGGATTAGAGCGGGGAGGCTCAATCCGCGGTTGACGGAGGAGGAAGCTGCAGAGGCCTGGCGTACCGCCCGCCGGGCTCTCTCCAGAGCGATACACGCGGCCAAGGAGCGCTCCTGGCAGGAGCTCCTCGACAGTGTAGAGGAGGACCCGTGGGGGCGCCCATACAAGCTAGTGCTTGACAAACTCAGGCCCTGGGCGCCCCCAATAACGGAGACACTGGACCCCGAATTCGCCGCCGAGGTTGTGGACACACTTTTCCCCCGAAAAGATGGGGGGAGGTGCGGTTCCCGGCGTGCGCGAGGCCAGTGTGGGGTGAAGAGCTCGAAGTGAGCGAAGAGGAACTGTCGAGGGCTCTCCGCAGGGTCAGGAGGGGTAAGGCTCCTGGCCCTGACGGTATACCAGGGAGAGCGTGGACCTTGGCCGCGGGGGGACTGGCCGGCAGGATGCGCAGAGCCTATGATGCGTGTCTCAGGGCCGGCCGGTTCCCCAAAAAGTGGAAGGAGGCCAGCCTGATGCTCCTGCCGAAGGCGGACAAACCTGCAGGTTCACCGTCCGCCTACCGGCCCGTGTGCCTGCTGGACGAGGTTGGCAAGATTCTGGAGAGAATAATAGCCGAACGCCTCGTCCAGCACCTGTTCCCAAAGGGCAGATGGGGGAATTTCGGACGACCAATTCGGCTTCCGTGCCGGGCGATCGACGATAGACGCGATCAAGAGCGTCTTGGCCCGGACGGAGGCCGTGATTGAAGGGGGGGGAGTGGCCATGGGCGTGTCTTTTGACGTAAAGAACGCCTTCAACTCCCTCCCCTGGTCGGTGATAGGGGAGGCCCTACTTAGAAAGGGGGTCCCCCCTTATTTGATGGAGGTCGTCCGGGATTACTTCCGGGACAGGGGTCTGCTGTACACGGACCGGGATGGGGTCCCACGGGCCAGACTGGTCGAGTGCGGCGTCCCGCAGGGGTCAGTGTTAGGGCCCCTGCTGTGGATCGTCGCGTATGACCTGGATCTTCGGGACCCCCCTCCCCGAGGGGTGCTGGCTCTCAGGATACGCTGATGATATATTCCTGGGAGTCGGCGGGGAGGAATGGCAGGAGCTGTTCGGGCTGGCCAATGTGGCGGCCGAGTGCGTGGTGCGCTCCATACGGGGGCTGGGCCTGGAGGTGGCCCCGCAGAAGACACAGGTGGCCGTCTTCTATGACCCCCGCAGGCGGGGGTGTCGCAGGCGGGGTCCGCATCCGGAGGGGCTCAGCCTCTACGTAGAGGGGGTAAAAGTCCCGACCACTCCCCACTTCAAACATCTGGGGGTATGGCTGGACAGGGGAAGGAGCTTCGGCGAGCATGTCGCCCGCGTCGTCCCGAGGGCGAAGAGGATCGCCAACTGTTTGGCGAGGATCCTGCCCAACATCGGGGAAGCGGGCGGGCGCGTGCGTCGCCTCTATGTGGCGACGGTCCATTCGGTGCTCCTGTACGGGGCACCGATTTGGTGGAGGAGGGTGGGCGAAAACGCCCGCCTCAACGGGCGAATGGAGGCGGCACAGCGTGTCATCGCAATCGCCGCCTCCAGGGCCTATCGGACCGTCTCCCACATGGGGGCGACTATCATCGCGGGGATTCCCCCGGACAGACTGCTGGCCAAATCATACGCGATTAGGTATGAGGAGGCCAGCAGATTGAAGGCCGAGATGGGGGTAATCCCCCCGAGAGTAAGGAGGGCGCTGAAGCTCCGAGCCCAAGGGGCCCTCCTCCGCGAGTGGAAGGGGGATCTAGCGGACCCCCGGCATTTGTGGGGGAGGAGGGTAATCGAGGCTGTCCAGCCAGTACTTGAGGAGTGGGTGGAGGGCGGCAAGAGGAGATATGTCGCCTTCCACGCGGTGCAGGTAATGACGGGCCACGGGTGTTTCGGCTCATACCTGCACCGCATCGGGAAGGAGCGCACCACGCGCTGCTGGCATTGCCCGGAAGGAGGCGGACACGGCGCAGCACACGCTTGAGCACTGCCCAGCGTGGGCAGAGGAGCGCCGTGACCTCCGGGCATGCATAGGAGGGGACCTCTCCCTCCCGGCCGTCGTTGCTGCGTCGGTTCGGGGGGGCGATGAGGGGCCGGAGAACTGGAGGGCGTTCGTCTCCTTCTGCGACAAGGTTATGTCGCAGGAAGGAGGCGGACGAGCGGGTGAGGAGAGGAGAGGCGATGCCAGCCGCCATGGCCGCCCCAGGAGGAGGAAGGAAAGCGACTGGGAGGTGGAGAACATGTCGCTGGCGAGACGGCTGCGACGCTTGCCGCAGCAGCCGTCTCGCCGAAGCGGGCGACTGATAGAGCTCGCCGCGCAGGAGGCAGCCTCCATGTAGAAGGGGGTGGCACACAAGATGGGGTCCGCGGGGGGGAGGGAATGGTGGCTCTATGCTAAGCCCTGTCTCCCTCCCGCGGGCGGGCGGCGGGATCGCCGCAAAGCAGAGGGAGGTGGCGCCGGGGGGCGGGTTCCCGGAACCTCTACGGAGGAGGGGATCTTCCCTCTCGCCGCCGGTCACGGTCGAACGGGTCGGTGGAGGAGACGGGCCGGGGGGGCTTGGGCCGATTCACCTACGAGGTTTCGGCCACGGGTGCCCCCGGTCGGTCCGTCGGGGGGGGTCTGGCTCTGGGACCTTTTGGTTCCCGGACCCGGGCCCCCCGGATCGCGGGGGGGAAAGAATGGTGGCTCTATGCCAAGCCCTGTCTTCCCCCCGCGGGTGAGCGGCGCGTAAAATCGACGCAAAGTAGGAGGTGGCGCCGGGGGGGTGGGTTCCCGGAACCTCTACGGAGGAGGGGATCCTCCCTCTCGGTGCCGGTCGCGGTCGAATTGGGTTGGCGGAGGAGGCGGGCCGGGGGGGAAGGGCTTGGGCCGATTCACCTACGGGGTTTCGGCCACGGGTGCCCCCATTCGGTCCGTCGGGGGGGTCTGACTCTGGGACCTTTCGGGTCTTGGACCCGGGCCCCCACCCGAACCGCGGGAGAGAGAGAATAGTGGCTTTATGCCGAGCCCTGTCTCCCTCCCGCGGGCAGGCGACAGGATAGTCGCAAGGTAGAGAGAGGTGGCGCCGGGGGGGGGGGCGGGTTCCCGGAACCTCTACGGAGGAGGGGATCCCCCCCTCTCGGCGCCGGTCGCGGTCGAATGGGTCGGCGGAGGAGGCGGGCCGGGGGCGGCTTGGGCCGATTCACCAATTGGGGTTTTGGCCACGGGTGCCCCCAGTCGGTCCGTCGGGGGGGGGGGGGTCTGGCTCTGGGACCTTATACACGAATTCGGGTCTTGGACCCGGGCCCCCCGAACCGCGGGAGGGAGAGAATGGTGGCTTTATGCCAAGCTCTGTCTCCCTCCCGCGGGCAGGCGGCGGGGGTTGGGCCCCCGGGGAGCGGGACTCCGACAGGTTTCTCGCCCCGGGGGCTTGGCACCCGCCTGCTTCGAGGAGGAGGATGTGGAAGGGGAGAGGGGGCGCTTCGCGCGGGCGCTGACCCCTCCCACTTCTCGTCCGGGGGGGCGGGCGAGCGGTCGGGGTACAACCGCTCGCTCGCCGGCCAGATAAGGCAACCCCCGGAGAGGAGGACGACGGACGGGGGTGGTGGCACCCGTCCGTCTGTCATTAGATCAGGATAGGCTTGCCTATAAAAGGCGAAGTGCGGGGGGGCCCACGGATGTGATCATTGCGTTTCCCGGGGCTCCCCCAACAAAGCACTGTGTTAGGGTCACCCATGGGTGTTTTAGCCGGTAGGAATCCGGCACTCCCCCGTCCTACCCCGAGGGCGGGGGGTCTTCCCCCTCACAACATCGGAGGGGGTCGCTGGGCCACATACCGGGCTTGCCCGGGAACCCAGCGGTCGAAGATTTCACCCATGTAAAAAAAAAAAAAAAAGGGGTCGGTGTAATGTGGACCTCGCTTCAATTTGCAAAGTACATGCTTGTGCGGGAGGCTTCGCCCCCCTCCCGGATCCCTTTACAGAGGTCGGTGTGGGGTGGACCTCGCTTTACCTTACAAAGTAAATGCATGGGATGAAGGGTGCAAGGGGAAGGCGACGACGCCCAGGCATGTATTTTGGTCTCGATTCATCTTGCAAAATACATGCGTGAGCAGCTATTGAAGCGAGGTCCACCCAACACCGACCTCTGCAGGGAGGTCCGAGGAGGCGACCCTCCCCCCCCGCACACGCATGTACTTTGGTATATTAGTCGTTTATGCCTCTTAATACTCAAAATAACTGCAATATGTATTTTTCAAAGTTTTTTTGTTAATAACTTTTTAATAAAAAATGAGCAACGGCTGAAACCTTCTGTAGGTCACTCAGGTGGGTGACCTTGATAACATATATCAAGGCCAAGATCATTGGAGAAGGATAAGTTAATCTAAATAATTACCAACCGCTCAGACACAGCTATTTTAACAGACGTTTTAAACACATTTATTATAGATTTTAAAATATTTTCCACGGTTTCCTGGTTAAATGACCATTATTTCCTTCTTATTTCAACCTCAAATAAGGTGGAAAAAAATGTTTCACAGGTTTCCCATTAAGGCAGAAAACGGCCACTTTTACACTCCCTCCTTTTATTTTGTACGTTTGTAATTTTTTTGGAGGAGCTCCACCGGATGGTGGAAATAAACGCCTGTAACCTCCCTTAAGGTTATATTACATCCTCAGAACCTTTTTAGGTGCAAATTCGGAACAAAAGAACAGTCACAATAAAAAATAATTTTTTTTTATTGTGACTGTTTCTTTGTTTGGAATTTGCTTACTTATTGCATCATTCTTCCACTTATTAATGCATAGTTTCTACAACTTTGTTTGGAATTTGCTTGCTTATTGCATCATTCTTTTATTTATTAATGCATTATAGCTTCTACAACTACTTTATTTATACTCTCACTTGAATGGCTTTTTGCATTGCTTGAATTTTAGGAAGGCATGGTACTTCGATTTGGTGGAGAAACACCAAACACTTAAAAAATGTGCTAAAATATACTTTCTCAAGTGATATGAGAAAAACACTGTGCTGGTCAGGTCAGAAGGATCGCGTAGGAGTTAAAACTAGTCTCACAGCAAAAGTTATAATTGGTATAAATATTTAATATGCAGGTTATTCTTCATGCATATTCCATGAATTAACCTACCCTTATATTCCCGACCCACGATAGGGTCTGAAAAGGAGAAGCTTTAAAAATTTGGTATTATTTCAGAGAATGTGTCGATGAAGTTCAAAAACTCCACTGTTAGGGAACTTGAAGTGTCATTTTAAGAATGATTGCGTCGAGGTGGGGATCATATTCGCAGTATTCAGAGATCTGCAAGTATGTTATAATTAAGTTGCATACTCAATTTGAGACACGATAAAATAGGTTTCAGTATTGTATAAGTTTTTTTATAATCAAATATGTTTAGTTTATTTTTACGTTTTTACATTTTCTTATGTAGGATGGATGTAAGTTCTGTATATATTTTTACATACATGATATTATGATATTGTTTTATTGTGATGTTATTAGACATTTTCTTTATAAAAAAGTCAATATATTTATGCATATATTATCTTTGTTATATCTCCATTAAGAAAGAATAAATTATTTGTGAAAAAATTTCATTCTATGCTTTTAAAAGTTAGTCAAAAGTTAATTTCTTTCTTCTTAAGAAAGTTGCATATGAAATAATGTAAAACAGATTAAAAACATTAATTTATTTACAACAATATATTTGCAATTTGTTGTAACTGGAAAATTAAAAATTTTTTTCTATGTGTAGCAACGTCTACTGCATATACATCTCTACAAATTAATAATAACAATTCAAGAATAGTAATGCAACATATCTTAATTTGTCGATTTTTTTATGATATGAATCTTGATTTGTAATTTATTTTTGTAGATATTTTCTATATGAATACATGAAATAATTTCTTTTATTCGATTGCAATAGTCCTTATCACCCATGGGGTACTATTGTTGATGCGTTTTTCTTTAGCGGTCTCCCCAGGAGGCCTAGTCCACTGAACAAATAATTAGAGTAATAATTATTAGGTTGGTGCAAAAATAATGTCGGTTTTCAACTTTTAATTTTAAATGCACATATCTCAGCTCAGAATAAACTTAGTTAATCGAAATAAGAACCATTAAAATTTATACATTTTTTCCAAAAAAAAAACAAGTTTATTTATTCCAGTAATATAAAATTCTACAGTTTTGAAATCGACGAATTCTTTGAAGGCGTTCTCAGCTGTTGCTTGGTTGTTGAAGATTTTCTCAAACGTCCGCCAAGTCATTAACTGAATTTTCATTAATACCATGAACCGCAGATGGCCCAGGAAGAATGTCACCACCACTATCATTATTTAAAACGGGAGTTTCAAAATTATTACGACGATAAAGCAACGAAATACGTCGATTTTTGTGACGTTTGGATAATTCACGAAAACTCTTTCTCATCTTTTATAGGACGAGTTGAATATATTGTATATGTGTATCATACCCGCCTAACCTTAAAAATATATTAAGATTATGTGGAGATAATAGATGTTTAACTCATCCTATAAAAGATGAGAAGGAGATCTCGTGAATTATATACAATTTCCATTCAAAATTCCCGCTTTTGAACTGCGTAGAAAGTTGACTGTAACCTGACCTTAAAAGTTGACTAAAAGTTGACTTTTCGTTATGACGCGAAGTCGGCTTTTAATCGTGCGGATTTGGGGACATTCGCCGACTTTAAATGAGACTTACAGTCGACTTTTGTCCTTAAAAAAGTCGACTTGGCTGTCAAGTCACTTTCGGTGAGAGTCGACTTCAAGTCGACTTAAAGTTGACCTTGTGCTCTTAGGGTATATACAGGGTGAGTCATTTTAATCTATAAACGCTAATATCTCGAAAAATATGGAAGATACGGAAAAATGTTTTAGACAAAAGTTGTATGATCTAAAGGGGGACATAAGATGGTTGCAATGATTTGACTTTGGATGGTCGTTTGAAGCTCACGTGAACGTCACCTTCAATTTCTTAAATGGAACCCCCTATATTGTAGTATATCGTTTGAAAGGGCATAAAATAAGAAAAATTTTGGCGCAAACCAGAGGTCGATACGTTGACCCGTTCGGGAGTTATTTAGGGTCAAAAATTGACTTTTTCCAAATTTGACTTTAAATAACTCCCGAACAAATTAACGTATTGACCTCTGGTTTGCGCCAAAATTTTTCTTATATAATGCCCTTTTAAATGATATACTACAATATTGGGGGGGTTCCATTTCAAATTTTTGAGTTGCAGTCCCCTGGGACACTAAAAAATTTTAAGTAAAACCCCCATATTGTAGTATACCATTTGAAAGGGCATAAAATAAGAAAAATTTTGGCGCAAACCAGAGGTCGATACGTTGATCCGTTTGGGAGTTATTTAAAGTCAAAGTTGGAAAAAGTCAATTTTTGACCCTAAATAACTGCCGAACGGGTCAACGTATCGACCTCTGGTTTGCGCCAAAATTTTTCTTATTTTATGCCCTTTCAAACGATATACTACAATATAGGGGGTTCTATTTAAGAAATTGAAGGTGACGTTCACGTGAGCTTCAAACGACCATCCAAAGTCAAATCATTGCCACCATCTTATGTCCCCCTTTAGACCATACAACTTTTGTCTGAAACATTTTTCCGTATCTTCCATATTTTTCGAGATATTAGCGTTTATAGATTGAAATGACTCACCCTGTATACAGGGTGTTCTAAAAAAGGGGGACCAAAATTTAGGGAGATATTCCTCACACCTAAAGGATGAAAAAATGTTATATGAACATAGGTGCGGAAACGCTTTTTTCAGGAGTTAGGGCTTCTTTTCTGAGTACGGATAAATGAGGTTGTGACCTTATCTGCCAGGCAGAAATCAGAAAAATTTGACCTTTAATGTTATAGTTACTTGTTTGCATAATGATTAATCCTAAATTGTTTCTTGTGTAAGTAATACAGTCAACAATATTTTCAACATAACTCCTGAAAAAATCGTTTCCGCACCCATGTTCATATAACATTTTTTCATCCTTGAGGTGTGAGGAATATCTCCCTAAATTTTGGCCCCCCTTTTTTAGAACACCCTGTATACTAGCTGGTTACCCGGGCTTCGCCCCGGAGGGCCTCTCGCCCCTTTGTAGACATTTGTGCATAGAATTTTAAATTTGACAACTTTTTTGTATTGTACAATCATTAGGAATGTCAAAAATAACAATTAGTTAAGAAAAAACTCGATCCGTAAAGCCAAAATTAATTATTAGTCTGCGTATAGCACTATGGTACTTACTATGGTACACCTAAGCCCTTTTTATGATAAGTAAACTAATAAAACATTTTCGCTTATTATAGTGCACTGCCACTATGTTAACGTCATTTTACACTACAATGTATCGTCCCCAAGATAAAGGTAAATACAGCTCATGGTAAAAAAAATGGATAAATTTCCGAAAACGGCCCCCCTCTGATTTCGCTGAAACTTTGTGAAAAGCTTCCTTTTGGGTTAAAATGAAAGCCCTTAAAAGGAATTTTGGCGACTCCAATTAGAAAGCCATTTTTTTAAGTAAAAAGTTTTTTAAATTAAAGTTTTAAATAAAATAGTGAAAAGAACGGTAAGCGTTATATTAATGATGGTTTCTGGTAGTATTTTTTACGCTGAACTAAAAATTATATAGGTCTTATAGAGCTAACTGCTCTAGTTTTCGAGATATACAGTGTTAAAGTTAAAAAGTTATTTATGCATAAAAGCGACTCCCTCTCCGATTTGGTTTATTTTTTAATATGTTGTTGGAGATGTCTTCCCGAGTCATTTCATATATATATATATAAGGGTCGGACTCAAATAGTTTCGGAGATACAGGCTGAGAAAGGATAAAAATAATAAATACGAAAATAAACATTTAATGATGATTTATTCAACACTATCATTAGGAATCTGAAAGATTTCAACCAAGTGTGTGCTTTGTATGTGCTTCAACTTACAAAGCACATACTTGTAAAGCGCGTCACTAACCTATAGGTTAGTGGCGCGCTTTATAAGTATGTGCTTTGTATGTGCTTTAACTTAGAAAGCACATATTTGTTAAAGCAGAGAACAGTTGGTATATAAAAAGTACATATTTATATGTACGGTGAATAGTAGTGGGAGTGGATCTTGTTTTGCGTGGAAGTCCCTGTGTAGTATAGCCTGTTTGTTTATGTTTTCAAAGTGACTTTATTGGTCTGTTTACGCTCGGATTACCGCATTCTTTGATGCAATGGCTGAAATCTTTTAGATTCCTAATGATAGTGTTGAATAAATCATCATTTAACGTTTATTTTCGTATTTATTATTTTTATCCTTTCTCAGCCTGTATCTCCGAAACTATTTGAGTCCGACCCTTATATATATATATGAAATGACTCGGAAAGACATCCCCAACAACATATTAAAAAATAAACCAAATCGGAGAGGGAGTCGCTTTTATGCATAAATACCTTTTTAACTTTAACACTGTATATCTCGAAAACTAGAGCAGTTAGCTCTATAAGACCTATATAATTTTTTGTTCAGCGTAAAAAATACTACCAGAAACCATCATTAATATAACGCTTACCGTTCTTTTCACTATTTTATTTAAAACTTTAATTTAAAAAACTTTTACTTAAAAAAATGGCTTTCTAATTGGAGTCGCCAAAATTCCTTTTAAGGGCTTTCATTTTAACCCAAGACGAAGCTTTTCACAAAGTTTCATCGAAATCGGAGGGGCCGTTTTCGGAACTCCACCCAAAAAAATTTTTCTTTTTACTATTTAATGTATTCTACAGGTTAATAACATTTTTTATTAGACCCTGGGATGAATCTCGCGGACACACATCAATTTTCTCGGTATTTTAAAGTAGAGCTGTTTAGAGAAATACTAGTATTCATAATATTCTTAATCTCGGAACAGAGATCTTATATTATTGTCTAATTGTTTTACTGTACATAGACAATATTTTAATAATTGAAGGTTTATTGTGACCATGTCAAAAAGAACAGATGATTTAAGTGATCATCTGAGTTTTAAAAAGTAAAAAATCTGTGAGCTCGCATAAAAAGTTGTTTTATCTGCAATTATCCAAAAAATCTAAGACGTGCTACTCCGGCATTGAAAAAGAATGTATTTATAGAGAAAGCAACTTTTATGCAAGTTCACGGATTTTTAATAGACTTTTAACTTTTTAGGCCTCGGAAAATCACTTGAATCATCTGTTCTTTTTGACATAGTCACAATTAAACTTCTGTTATTAAAATATTGACTACAATAAAACAATTTGAATAAATCTTGAATATAACGCCCCCCTCCTGATTCCTTTAAAATTTTAAAATTTGGTGTATTTTGGGTCGTAAAAAAAATTCTGAGAAGAAAAATCGTCGTTCATGTTCCGTTTGTTTATAATTAATATTTAAAATATCACGATGTCGGTAAGTGTAAAGAAATAATAATTGAAACGCTAATTTATGGAAAAATTATTAATAAGGCAATAGTGTTAAAGCAGACAATAATTTGTGCATTTGGTTAAAGCAGAGAATACTTACTCTGTATTTCTACTATTTTTTGCTTTAATCAAGATTATAATTTTAAGATATATAATTATGTGGAAGTAATAGGAGGAAATAACATAGAATAGAACAATAGAACTATTTATTCTGCCCTTTTTGCGGGGTACAGAAGGACTCCCGCTCTTTTTACAAAAAACGAAAAAAAAACAAACAAAAACAAAAAAAAAGAACAAAAAAACCACGCCTGTTTCTCTTTCCTTTTCTCTCCCTTCTCTGAAACTCCCTTTCTCTTTGCCCTCAACATCTCCGCTCTCTTACAATTCTTCTACGCTTATCGCCCATGTCCTCCGCATTCACATTATCTCGCTCGCCATGCCGCGCATTTTTTTCTCTCTCTAGCGCATAATCTATTAACCTTCTCTCCTTTTCCTCGCGCCGAGTTCGGTTAGGAGGAAATAACATATAATATGATCTAATTATATTCGTAATTTATCATTTTCTTATACTGACATCGTGATATTTTAAATATTAATTATAGACAAACGGAACATGAGCGACAATTTTCCTTCTCAGAATCTTTTTTACGACCCAAAATACACCAAATTTTAAAATTTTTAAGAAATTGGAAGGGGGGCGTTACATTCAAGATTTACCTAAATTACAATTTTAAACAATAAGCAAAACCCGTTCGTAATTACCCCAGCTACGATTCGGCATCGTTCCGCGTGCGGCGGGTAACTCCCAATGGCAAGGTTTTACTTTTTGTTTAAAATTTTAGTTTATGTTGATAATCTATAAATATTAATTATTGTAATTTAAAGCCAAATAACTGGAGTATCGTTTAAAATAAAGACTTTTATAATTGACAAATAATCCTCGCCTTTATTTAACTTTTCCCTTAGATGTTCGCAATTCTTCGACTCTCCCCTACCCTTAAAATTATGTTTGTTAATAAATTTATTGTGGAATAAAGAACCAAATGTTATTTGTTTAAAAGTAATTGTTGAGCTGAGTATAAGAACCGAAAGAAAAATACATTATAGGAATTAATTTACAGGAGATACGAAGGGTTCTATAAATCACCCCTGAATCTAAATTTTCCTCTTTAGAGGTTGATTAGGGCAAAATCCTGATTTATGTTTTTAAGCATTTGTATGGGTAATCTTTGTAAGCAAAAATCAAGTTAATATCTTATCGGGCCTAAGAAATATTTACGAATCTCTGAAAACACATTTTACCCCTTTTCACCCCCTTAAGGGTCGAATTTTTAAAAATCCCTTCTTAGTGGGTGCTTACGTCATGAAAGGAATACACTCCCCGAATTTCATGTTTCTAGGTTCAGGGGTTTGAGCTGGGCGTTGATGTGACAGTCAGTCAGTCGGGACATTTGTTTTTATGTGTACATATAGATAGATACTAAATATATCTTACTCTTAATTAGATTGAATTCAAGTCTAGATTCATTTTTATATTGCAGCCGGTACAAATTCCAAATATGTATTACATCATTGCAAAGTAATCTTAAACTAAAAAAAAATTATTAAGTATCAATTGAGAATTTATTCAGTATTTAAAGTAATTTAATTAATTTACATTATTATTACAATGTATTTTAATGCCATTGTATCTAGTTTTTTACGTAATTTTAAAATAAATAATCACAAAATTAATAATCACCTTTAGAGGTTGATTAGGGCAAAATCCTGAAATATGTTTTTAAGCATTTGTATGGGTGACCTTCGTAAGAGAATACCAAGTCAATATCTCATCGGGCCTAAGAGATATTGACGAATCCGTGAAAATATTGTAGATTTTAACTCTTTTCACACCCTTGAGGGTCGAATTTCTAAAAACACCTTCTTAGTGGGTGCTTACGTCATGAGAGGAATACACTCCCGGAATTTCATGTTTCTAGGTTCAGGGATTTGGGCTGGGCGTTGATGAGTCAGTCAGGACATTTGTATTTATATATATACATATAGATAATAGATACTAAATATATCTCACTCTTAATTAGATTTAATTCAAGTCTATATTCATTTGCATATCGCAGCCGGTACAAATTCCAAATATGTATTACATCATTGCAAGGTAATCTTAATCTCAAAAGAAATTATTGAATATCAAATGAGAATTTACTAAGTCTTTAAAGTAATTTATTTAATTCACATTATTATTACAATGTATTTTAATGCCATTGTATCTAGTTTTTTACGTAATTTTAAAATAAATAATACAAAATTAATATAATCACCAATGTGACTACAAAATACTACGATTACAATTAAATTGATTTATTTCAAACAACCGAACAAAGAACAAACACTATAATGTCTAATGTAAAAAGATATGTATTCCCTCGTGTATTCCATTTGCATATATACAGGACATTTGTTGACATCTAATTTGTTTTTAGTTTTTATCACATAGTACATAGTACATAAATAAATTTGATTGTGTTTGCTTATCAACATAAATTACAATTTCAAAAAATAAGCAAAACCCGTTCTTAATTAATTAAAGACGTTTATAATTGATAAATAATCGTGGGCTTTATTTAACTTTTCCCTTAGATGTTTGCAATTCTTCCACTCTCCCCTACGGCCCTTAAAATTATTTTTGTTAATAAATTTATTGTGGAATACGGAAGCAAATGTTATTTTTTTTAAAATAATTGTTGGGCTGAGTATAACAACCGAAAAAATACTATTAATTAATTTACAGGAGATACGAAGGGTTCTATAATTCACCCCTACATCCAGATTTATCCCTTTAGAGGTTGATTAGGGCAAAATCCTGATTTATGTTTTTAAGCATTTGTATGGGTAATCTTTGTAAGCAAAAATCAAGTTAATATCTTATCGGGCCTAAGAAATATTTACGAATCTCTGAAAACACATTTTACCCCTTTTCACACCCTTGAGGGCTGAATTTTTAAAAATCCTTTCTTAGTGGGTGCTTACGTCATGAGAGGAATACACCCCTCGAATTTCATGTTTCTAGGTTCAGGGGTTTGGGCTAGGCGTTGATGAGTTAGTTAGTCAGTCAGTCAGTCAGGACATTTGTCTTTATACATATACATATATAGATTAGGGAAAAATTCTGAAATATGTTTTTGAGCATTTGTATGGGTGACCTTCGTAAGCAAGAACCAAGTCGATATCTCATCGGGCCTAAGAGATATTGACAAATCCGTAAAAATACATTTTAACCCTTTTCACACCCTCAAGGGCCGAATTTTCAAAAATCCCTTCTTAGTGGGTGCCTACGTCATGAGAGGAATACACCCCTCGAATTTCATGTTTCTAGGTTCAGGGGTTTGGGCTGGGCGTTGATGAGTGAGTGAGTGAGTCAGTCAGTCAGTCGGGACATTTGTCTTTATATATATAGATGTATATTTAGCCGACCCTATTAAAAGGGTAATAATAATAAAGCTGACACCTTCCGTACGTCTGCTAACAATAAGTGTAACATATGTAGACAATACGAAACGTCTTCCTCAATCAATGTTGTAGCACAGTGCGGAAGGTGACTAACTCAAGAGCCAGGGGTTTCAGGTTCAAATCCAGCGGTGGTAAGCAAATTTTCTAAGTAAAATATAAATTTATTTAATTAAGCTTGGACGTAATCAAGATTTTCGGCAATAAAATAATGGTTAACGAGAAGTAAATTTTATATTTTATTTTGCAGTATAGATTATAAAAATTTCTACGTAATCTTATGAGGAACTACAAACATGGCCCAAATTGCGTACTTTTGACGTAAAAATTACGTAAAAATTACGTAAAAATAGTGTAAAAAGTTGTAATTACTTTATAAGAAATTGTAGTTTTCACAAAAAACATTTCGCATGAAAAATTGTAAAATTATTTCCACCAGGGTAGTATTTCCTTGTAGTCTACTGTACTCAAATAGACACAGAAATGTGTAGAATATCAGTATTAGTTGTAGTTTGACGTAGTTTCACCGAAAAAATTTATAAATCAAGAGCCACTAAAAAAATACAAAAATTTACAAAAGTGTTCCAATTCTAGCATTTTCATGTAGGATTTTGTAGCACTTCTTAAATTCATGTAGACTTTAATAGATTCTGCCAATTATATTTTATAGTTATTTGTAGCACTTTTTTTTTTTAAATTTTGTAGAAATATTTCCGCCAGGGTGCCTCACGCCTGTCCGTCTATCCGCGCCTCGCCAATCGCCCCTCGTCATGATGCTCATTGATCATTTCGATGAGCTTCGCTAATTTCAATGAGCTCTTCCCGCTCTTTGATGATAAGCTCTTTCTGCTCATCGGTGAACTCGTCCACCACATACTTGTCACTTATTTCGAAGATCTCTTCCTGCTCTTTCTCATCTTTGATGCACTTTTGATGGTTTTTGATCATTTTGATGAACTTTTGCTGCTCTTTGATGAGCTCTTGATGCTCTTTCTGCTCTTTGATGAGCTCTTGATGCTCTTTCATCATTTTGATGAGCTCTTGCTGCTTTTCGATGAGCTCTTTCTGCTCTTTCATGAGCTCAAGCTCTGTCTTCAGTACAACCTTACTCCCATTCTCTATAGTAACTTCTGATATAGGAGGTACGTCGGCGGCGTCTGGATTCTTTTCTTCTGTTATGGTGCCGAAATGTTGTCTTCGCCAGGAAAATATATAAGATGCGTGTGGCAATCTATAATATTACATTTATATATACATTTATTTATTTTTATTTCTTATACAAACATATATACATGAGACACAAGTAGAAGTTTAAATAACTATTTACAGCTATACTAAAGAAAATGCAAGTAATTAGACTATTTAAGAAAATTATATTTGAAATAATTTACAAAAGTCTTTTAAGAAATCTTACGTTGCTTAAAAATAAGAAAATATTACGTATGTACATATATTATATTACAAAAAAAAATTTGTGTAAGTACCCAGATAGAAAAATGTTAGCAGGATGCGCGCAGATTGGCAGCAAATTTGATCAGAATCCTACACCAAAACCATAGCCATCTGTGTCCGCATTAAGCTTGTGTTTTGTAGGCAGATTCTGCTGACATAATGTGACAGCAGATTGTCGCCAAAAACCGAGCAAAGTCTGCTGACATTATCTGTCGACAGGTTGGAGGCAGAAATGGAGCAGGATCTGCGTAATGCAATCTGGCAGCAGATAGGCAGCAAAAACCGAGCAGAATCTGCGTAATGTAATCTGGTGGCAAATAGGCAGCAAAAATCGAGCAGAATCTGTCGTTTCAACGGTTCCTATATATAGGCTTATGATTGCGAACAGATAGTTCCTGTTTTATAATTAAAAAATTGGCGCTGAAAAGTGCCGTTTTCTTTTCCTTCTTCAGGAAAAAATAGTATCCCTGGTGTGTAGAATTCTCCTGGTGTGTAGCTATAGGATCCTCCTCAGGTGCGTAGGATCCTTCTGGTGTGTGAAATCCTTTTTGTGTTCAGTCGTGGTATTCGTGGTAGTGACGTTTGAGTCGTAGCGTCATCTTCTGCCCGCTGCTCGTCGCTCCATAGATCGCGGCGAATCCTTGCGCCGCCCACTATAGCACCACATAAACCGCGTGGACTGCGTGTCTTGGGGCTCGAGTCCTGAATTTATTCAAAAGAGAAAATGTATGCGAAAATTCTGCTCCTACAGAAAAGTTGCAAGTTGATTGGCTCTCGTGTGGCTTTTAGTCAATCAACTTCAACTTTTCTGTAAGAGCAGAATTTTCGCGTACGTTCTCTTTCAAATAAATTCAGGAATCGAGCTCCTGTTCTTGCAGTGTCCTTCCTTGGCCCTTCGAAGAGCCTCTCGCAGAGTCGCATGTATGACTGCCGAATTCTGAGCGCGTCGGTCTGTCAAAATGCTCGCGGTACGACAGATTTTGCTCGATTTTTACATGCCTATTTGCCACCAGATTACATTACGCAGATCCTGCTCGGTTTGTGCTGCCACTCTGTTCTCAGGTCAAATGCGCGCAGGCTCTGCTCGATCTTTGTCGTCAATTTGCTGCCAAGTTATGTGTGCAGGCTCTGCGCGGTTTCTGCTGCCAATCTGCTCACATTGCTTGTCAGCAGGCTCTGTCGCATTTCTGGCTACAGTTTGACAACATCGTCTGATAGAGCAGTTTCTGAGTGAAATTTGTTGCCTTTCTGATACCAAAAATTTAATGCAGACTCTGCTCAGAATCTGCTGCTCAGGTTTGGCTATCTGGGTATAATCACACAATGTTTTCATATATTTTATCTACTTAATAATATTCTAATAGTGTGAGAAAAACGTTGTGTCCTCGTTAATTTTCTAAATTACGAAAAGTTCAAGGTATAAGAGATTCCGGATTCTTACTTTTGCGTGCAGCAAAATGCAAACTCGATTACACTAAAAATTGCTTTGTGCCATGAAAGAGATTAGACAGCGAATATTTCTCGGCGTTGATTAATGAGAATTGTGCTCCCGAAATCGGGAAACAAAACAGAATAAGTAAACGCACGGTTAACCTCAACGCGCCGACATGTGACTCCGCAAAATGAGCGTTCGATTTGTGCCACGAGAAAAAGATGACAATTTACCTGTTCAGGCTCTTATTTATTTGATATAAATTATCGACCGTCACGCGACTAAATCGCAGTATCGCCGGTACGACGATCGATCCCATGATACAATCGCGGCTCCGAAATTCCGAACGAGATCCCGGAGGAACAGATGATAAAACCAAACGAAACGTAGCGGTAGAGAACGAGAACACAAACACGTATCACGGTCACAAATAATGTTCTGCCCCCGCGTAACCTGCACTGGGCTGGGGGGGAGGGTTGCGACAACGCGATACCCAGAGAGAAGGATGAGAGCGGTCATGGCGTCATGGGCGCATTTTAGCTATCACCTTATTCCAAGGCGCCTCTATGTCCATAAAATGTGGACATTGAACTACGTATCCAATGTCCACGAATTCCGTAGGTAATGTCCACGATTTTGTGGACCTCTTCCGTGCTATGTCCACGATTTTGTGGTTCTTTTCCGTGCTATGTCCATGATACTGAAAATCAATAAGGTGAATGAGTCAGACAAGGACCGACAAACAATCGCTTCGTTCTTGTCTCACGTATCACGTTACGGTGGGCACGAAGCGAGCTAGTAGCGGCGAAGCCAAATTTTCCTGTTATCCGTCTCGCTTCTCTTACGCGCTGCGTTCCGTTCAATTTCAAAAATTAATATCTCTGGTTATATTTGTCATAGAGAAACCTTTAAAAAAGCATTTTAAAGCTGAGGAGACAATCTTTTTGAAAAACATAGTTTAAGTTGCAAGAAATTGCAAATGTATAATTATTTTTTTCACTAAAAAGTACATTTTTTTTAATTTTTAAAATAATGCTATCTTATTTTCTACTTTATTCTGAAAGTACACATATTTTTTATTTTATGAATAAACGATGGATTCTATTTTTTATATAATATTAATGATTGAGATGCCGTGCCGTTCTCGCGTCTCTGGCTTGACCAAGTGGCACAGCACATTGATTTCTTTGGAAATCTCTTGTAGGAAGATTATGTATGTGTAGTACAAATGACATAATATATAATGTTAAATATATGATCAAAATTATACAAATCAGATTTTTGGTATAAATATCACATTTTAATCATTGGAGTTGGCAGCCGTGTGCGTAGATAGTGACAGGCGTGATTTTGACGGAGGGAAAGAAGTAAGATTAGTGGAGTTCGAGGAGAGTTGGAGGAGACGAGAGCGGCGGAGCAAGGAGGAGTGGAGGCGCGGGAAGCCGAGGTTGATCGAGTTGAGAGGGGTGGGAGACGGAAAAGAGGAGGAAAGGTAAGCAGTTTGAGGTGACAGTTACGGCATAGACAATAGGAGAGAACACAGAGGGTTGACGGTGCGGAAGGCGGTGGCGTGCGAGCGAGCGGGCATAGACTAGGAGAATACAGAGGGGATAACTACATGGCGCGGCGTGCTGCCGCAGCGGATTGATGCTATTGGTCGAAGGTTTTGATATTCGATATTAGGTTTTGCTTTAGCGTTGTGAAGTTCAACTGAACGAACAGCAAAGCAGCACAGCGGAGATAGACATGCAACTTGGTGATTTCGGTGACAAAACGTAGTCACAATTAGCTCTAATAAAAATATATTTACTTTATTAGATTTTGGTCACGTGACTGGTTTGCTGCTGCAGCGTGCTGCATATGAAAGGGCACCTGTAAGCGAAGGTAAAAGCGGCGGATGGAGACAGAGAGGGTGTTAGGGACAGAGAAAGAACAGCAGGGGGATACTGGAAAGAGGAAGGAAGGAGAGGGAGAGAAGAAAGCGAGAGGCAGACCAACAAAAGCGGAGGAGCTGGCCAAACAGAGAGTTAGGACAAGTAGCCTAGGATCGGTAAAAGAGTTCTTACAGAAAAGAAAAAGAGAAGGGGTAGACGCGGAAGCGGATAGGGCGGAGAAAAAAATCTAGAAAAATTCAGGGAAACAAGGAGGACTATAAGATCACCACCGACGAAGATCAAAAAAGAGGAAGAGAAAAAAAGAAATATGGCGGCAGAAGAGATGCTTAAGGAAATATTAAGAAAAATGGAGGAACAGGAGAAAGAAAGGAAAAAAGATATAGAGGAAAGGAAAAAAGATAAGGAGGAAATAAGAAACAAGATTAGGGGATTAAGAGAGGAATTGAAGAGGAGTGAGGAAATATGGGAGAAGCAGAGGGACGAGAAGAAGAAAGGGTAAAGAAGATAGAGGACAAGATGGAGAAGATTAAGGTGAAGGGCGCAGAGGAGAGTGAAGATGGGGAATTACTGAGGAAAATGAAAGAGGTTGAAAGAAATATGGAGATGGCAAAGAGAAGAAGGAGAAAATATAATATAATGGTAAAAGAGGAGAGGACAGGAAATGGCGGTGAAAGGAAGGAGAGACTCGAAGGGTTAATAGAAGAAGTAAAGAAAATAGTAGGGAGTATAGAGGAAACACAAGAACTAGGATATGGAGACAATAAATGGAGGTTGTTGAGATGTAAAAGCTGGGAGTCAAAGAGAGACATAATGAAGAAAAAGAAGGAACTGGGAAGGAAATACGAATGCTTTCTGGATGACGATCTCACCAAAGAGGAAAGACGGATACAAGTAGAGATAAGAAAGATAGCAAGAGAGAAGAGAGGGGAAGGAAAAAGAGTCACAGTTGGCTGTAAAAAGATTTGGGAGGACAACAAGGAATGGAGGTGGAACGAGAGTAGGGGAAGGTTAGAGGTGAGGAAGAACTTTCGTAGGGAGTAAGGAAAAGAAAAAGGTTGAAGGAATGGAAGGTAAGAAAAACAGGAGAAGGAGGGAGGGATCACAGGAAGGGAAACGGGAAGGGGGAAAGAAAGCGGAGGAAAGACAGTGCCCGGCATATGAGTTCAGAGAGGAAGGGGGAAGCACGGCGGAGGAGAGGGAGGGAACCACAGGAGGGAACGATAGGGGGGAAGAGAAAGAGGAAGGGGAAAGGGTAGGAGGGAAATGTGAAAGGGAGAAAACATGGAAGATGGTCTTCTGGAACGTAGCAGGCATAATAAATAAAGACAAGGACTTTTGGGAAGGGTTAAGGGAGTGGGATGTAATTATTATGATGGAGACATGGATGGATGGAAAAGGATGGGAGAGGGTGAAAGAAAGGTTACTAAAAGAATTCAACTGGAGGGTACAGATAGCGAACAGAAGAAATAAGAAAGGTAGGGCATGTGGAGGCATGTTAATGGGAATAAGAAGTGGGTTAGGAGAGATAAAGGAGGGAAGAAGAATAGAAGAAGAAGAAGGAAAAATGGAGGTTAAGATAAAAGTGGGAGAAGAAACCTGGAGAATAATAGGAGTGTATGTAAACAAAGACATGGAGAAGAAGCTGGAAGGCTTGAAAGAATGCATGGAGGAGAGAGAGATAGGAGTTAAAACTATAATAGGCGGTGATTTTAACGCGAGAACGGGAGACGAGGGAGGATGGGAGGAGGAAATCGAGGGAAGAGGGATAGAAAGAGTGAGAAAATCGAAGGACAAAAAGTTGAATAGAGATGGCAGGACACTTCTAGAGTTTATAGAGGAAAGAGGATGGATGATCTTAAACGGAGGCATAAAAGGTGATGAGGAAGGAGAATACACATACAGGAGGAAGAGGCGAAACGGTTATAGACTACATTTTAGGAGATGAGGACATTAAAGGAAAAGTGGAAAGATTAGAAGTAGGGGATAAGGTAGACTCAGACCATCACCCTTTAATACTGTGGATAAGAGGCAACACCAAGGGAAAACAGAGAAGGAAAGAGGTGGAAAAGATAAGAAGAAGAAGGATATGGAACGAAGAAGGAAGAACGCAATTCAGCGAGAGGCTAGGGAAAATTGGAGGGAACAAAGAGCTGAAGGATGAGATAGACGAAGGGATGGCGAGGATAAGGGTTATATTAGAGGAGAACGAAAAAGAGGATGGAAAGAGAGAGAACGAGACCAATCGAGGATGGTGGGACACAGAATGCAAGGAGAGGAAGAGAGAAGTCAGGAGGGAATTAAGAAAATGGAGGAAAGGAAAGGGGGAGGCGGAAAAATATAGAGGAGGTAGGAGGGAGTACAGAGAATTGTGCAGGAGAAAGAAGGAAGAGGAAAAGGATAGGTTGAAAAGAGAAATAGGGGAAGCGAAAACAGAAGGAAAGGTATGGGAGCTGATAGGCAGAGTAAGGAAAAGAAGAAGGAGAGCAAACGAAGAGATAAAGATGGAGGAATGGAAAGAGTACTTCATGGAATTAATGGGGGGGATGGGGAGCAGGGTTGTGAAAGGGGAAGGAGGAGGGATCAGACATGAAGAGGAAGAGATAGAACTGGAAGAGGTAAGGAATGTAATAAAGAAACTGAAAACAGGGAAGGCAATAGGCATGGACGGGATTCCGAATGAAGTATGGAAATTTGGGGGAGAAGAGGTGGTGAGATGGATATGGGAGATTTGTAAAAGAGTGTGGAGGGGGGGAAGGCTGGCCGGAAAATTGGAAGGAAGGGGAGATAATACCAATAGTGAAGAAGGGAGAAGGACGAGAGGTGAAGGACTACAGAGGGATAACGATCATGTCATCGATGTACAAGATATACACGGCGGTCTTGGCGGAAAGGATAAGAAGAGAGATAGAATTGAAGAACTTGATCCCAGACAACCAAGCGGGATTCAGGAAGGGAATGGGGACAATGGATCAAATATTTGCTCTAAACTATCTGATAAACAGACAGCTGGAAAGAGAGAAAGGGAAGATGACAGTGTTATTTGTGGACTTGAAGGCGGCTTTTGACTCAGTAGACAAGGGAGTATTAATTAAAGCAATGAAGGAGAGAGGTACGAGTCAAGGGCTGATAGATAGGGTGGAGGAAGTGATAAGAGAAACCAAAAGCAGCGTTAGAAGGGGAGAAGAAAGAGGAGATGCATTCTGGACGGCAAAGGGGCTAAGACAAGGATGCCCGTTAAGCCCGATACTGTTTAATCTGTTAATTGCAGACATAGAGGATTTCATGAAGAAAGGGGGATGGGGGGTATAAGGTTAGGAGGAGAGAGAATATACGCGCTAATGTATGCAGATGACATAGCAATGTTAGCGGAAGACGAACAAGACATGAGATCTATGATAAGCAGACTAGAGAGGTATTTAGACATGAAGGGACTAACGCTGAGTATAGAGAAGACAAAAATAATGAGATTCAGAAAGGGTGGAGGGAGAAAGAAGCAGTATGACTGGAGATGGAAAGGAAAGAGGTTGGAAGAAGTTAAAGAGTTCAAATACCTGGGGTATACATTGAAGGAAAACGGAGGTCAGGAGGCGCACATTAAAGAGAGAAGAAAGAAGACGGCCAAAGCAATGAGAGAGGTATAGGGGACAGGAAAGAGGATGTGGAAAAAAGACTGGTAAAGGAGGATCTGGCTATACGATACTCTGATATGGACGGTAATGGGATACGGGGCCGAAATATGGGGATGGAAGGAAAGGAGGGAGGTGGAAGGGATGCACGAGAGATATCTCAGATGGGTTTTTGGACTAAATTGGAAGACGCCAGGATACATGGTTAGAGATGAGGTGGAAAGAAAGAAAATGAGAGCCAGAGCTAGCAAGAGAGCTTTGAGGTTCGAAAGGAAGCTGGAAGAGGGCAGGGGGGGAGAGATAGCGAGGAAATGCTTGTTGGAGATGAAAGAGAGATGGAAGAAGGGAAGGGTAATAGGCAGATGGGAAAAGGAGAGAAAAGAGTATTTGGAAGGGATTGGGGTAAAGGTGGGAGGGGAGGAGGAGCTGGATGAGGAAGTATTGGAAAATAGGGAGAGATTAAAGACAGGAGGATATGGAAAAGATCACGGGATCGAAATACAATAGGTGGTATAAGATTATAAGGAAGGACGGGATACCGGATTATCTAAAGAAGGGATGGGAGGAAAAAAGATGGAGTAGAATCGCAAGGTTCAGGCTGGGCAATGAAATTAAGGAAGGATTATACTGGGGGGAGGAAGACGACAGAAAGTGCAGGTTATGTGAGAGAGAGGAGGAAACGTGGGAGCATGTCTGGGAAAGATGTACAAGATGGGTTAGCCGGGATGGAGAGAGCTGGAGGGATGTGGTAGAGAATATTTTAGGCGAAAAGGGAGAGGGGGAAGAATGGATGAAGGCGATAGAGGAGATGAGGCGGGGCGGAGAGGAAAAGGGAGAGGAGAGCGCTTGGGAAAATAAGATATAACCTTTTAATTACAGGTTAAGTTGGCGAGTGGTGGTACACGGACGGAGGAAAATGGAGTGCAAAGCGAAGGTGATAGTGGAGAAGGAAGTATTGGAGAAGCTGATAAGGGAGCAAGCGGGGGAGATGATAAGAGGGCTAAAGGAGGAAGTAAAGGAGCAGAGGGAAGAGATTGAGAGCCTTAGGGGAAAGGTACGCAGGTTGGAGCAAGGCACAGGGAAAAGAAAGAGGGACGATGGCGAGGAGGGCAAGGGTAGACGGGAGGAAAGGAGATGGTGGTCCGATGAAGAGGAGAGGAATGAGGACGAAAGAAGGTGGAAGAACGTAATATTAAGGGTGGAGAAGAGTAGATGGACGGGAAAGGGAACAAATCGGGAAAAAGTGCGGCAACTATTCATAGAAGGATTGAGGGTTAGGGTCGAAATGAAGAAGGTGATAGGGATGAGAGGAGAATGGCTGACGATACTGGTGAGGCTGGGAAGTGAGGAGGATAAATGGAGGGTGTTGGAAACGAGGGGAAGGATGGGGAGCAAGATGAAAGTCAAGTTGGACGAGGACAAGTCGATAGAGAGGAGGCTCAGGGAAGGAGAGGAGAAGAAAAGGAGAAAGGAGAGAAGGGAGGAGGATGACGGGAATTCAAAGAAGTCCGTAGAGGAGAAGATCGCAAGCAAGCTGGAGGAGAGCTTGCTGATGGAGTCAGACGAGGACGAGGAAGCCAAGAGGGGGGGCAAATCGAAAACCGAATAGGAAGGGAGGAGATAAAGCAAACGACAGGAGGAGGAGATCAAGGGAGAAGACGTCCGGTCATGCTATGGATTCGGCTTTTGATTTTGTTTTTGATTTAGTTTTTTGTTTCGATATTGATTTTGTTTTCGAGTTTGATTTGATTTTGAGTTTGGTTTGTTTTTGAGTTTAATCCGATTTAGGTTATGATTTTGATTAAAATGTAAGGTCGCAAATGGCCAGGGAGGAAAAACATTACATATGAATGTACAGGGTTGGGTACGTCCCTTTAAAAACGCCCTTTGAGACCCCTTGGGGTAATAAAGTACGCATTTATCTATCTATCTATCTATCACATTTTAATCATTATTGTGTAGTATATTCTGGTAAAGTAAATTGTTACTGTACTGTATAATTTGACCATTAATTTTCTTTTCTGTTTTGAAATTGCCGAAATTTTACGTAATGAATGTTATGCTCAAATTTTTCTTATTGAGAAATTTATAAAGTTATGAAGAACAGTGTAAATTGCAATTTTGTTGAACTGCAGAAGATTAAAAAGTAATAGCGTGGTTATTTACAGACAAGGTAGTTGTATCGCGACAGTATCCAAAATTTTATACTCTAAATTGACGTGAAAACATCCGACTATTTACGGTTACAGACTGAAAACTTTTGGATAATTCTGTCCCTCACACACAGAAAAAAAGGCTATTCTGTT
>JASTWQ010000625.1:0-99191 GCA_035220615.1 Leptothorax acervorum | reverse complement strand
ATATTACTTGGATTTTTTCGAGGTACAAATATATTTCTTCGATTTTTTCGAGGTAAAAATATTAACTTGGATTTTTTCGAGGTATAAATATATTACTTCGATTTTTCGAGGTAAAGATATTACTTGGATTTTTCGAGGTATAAATATATACTTCGATTTTTTCTAGGTAAAAATATTACTTTGATTTTTTCGAGGTACAAATATATTACTTCGATTTTTTCGAGGTAAAGATATTACTTGGATTTTTTCGAGGTGCAAATATATTACTTCGATTTTATCGAGATAAATATATTACTTCGATTTTTTCTAGGTAAAGATATTACTTTGATTTTTTCGAGGTACAAATATATTACTTCGATTTTTTCGAGGTAAAGATATTACTTGGATTTTTTCGAGGTGCAAATATATTACTTCGATTTTTTCGAGGTACACCACGCGTGCTTGGCGTCTTTTTTTGTACCTTTTTGTAAAAGGTAATTTTGTACGGATATCATGCCTTTTTGTAATATGACGCATCTTATATGAACAGTATATCTTATTTTTCAAGGTACAAAAATCTTACGTATACCACCCGTTACTTAAGTTTTTTCGATATATATTACTTCGATTTTTTCGAGGTAAAGATATTACTTGGATTTTTTCGAGGTACAAATATATTACTTCGATTTTTTCGAGGTAAAGATATTACTTCGATTTTTTCGAGGTACACCACGCGTGCTTGGCGTCTTTTTTTGTACCTTTTTGTAAAAGGTAATTTTGTACGGATATCATGCCTTTTTGTTTTGTAATATTACGCATCTTATATGAACAGTATATCTTTTAAACAGTCTGTACAAGATGTAAAGCTAAAAATGTTACAGACCACTATATTTCTAAGAAAACATCAATTTAATATTTTGCTTAGTTTTCTAGAAATAATAATCTATAATCCCTTAAGTTTTACATCCTGTGTATATTTTGCGACATAAGATATAATCGCAAAATGTAGCGTGATTAATGCTAATGCTATAAAGTGGTAAAATCCCACCACCACCCCCCTCTCCGTCTTTTATAATTGAAATGTAGTCATTGATATGTATATTAATAAAAAATGAGAGACATGTTTAATGCCTCATAGAAAATACATACCATTTTAGTTTTTTCGAGAGGTGTAAAGATAAATAATATTACCATTTGGATTTTTTATTAATTATTTAAAAATTAAAGATATTACTTATATTACGAGGTACAAAAATAAATATTACGTATTACTTGGGTTTTATTGACTTTGTTGAAAAAGGTAATTTCGCCCAGATATCACGCATTTTTTAGTGATACGCATTTTATAAACAGTATGTGTAGGAAGGTAATAAAGGTGTTATAGACTATTATTTCTAAAGAAACAAAAATTTCATATTTTGCTTAGTTTTAGAAAATGATAGTTTGTAACATCTTTAGTTTTACACCTTGTATATATTTTACTACATAAAATATATGATCGTAATGTAGTGTGATTAATGTTAATCTTCTTGGAACAATAAAATATTATGAAAGGGAAATACAATTTATTGATAGAAAATTAATTATGTTGCATTTAGTAAAAACAATAACTTATATGTAATAAAATACACAGTGTATGTGGTTTCGAGTATTATGTAAAAATAAAATGTGCATCTATATTTCATAATACTGCTTATATATATTATTTCTTACTAACTTTTTCTAAAAATAATATATAAATATTTTTTGAACCATTAGGCCATCGTGCTTTTTTTATAATTTTTACATTATCATCAACTGCAACATCATTAAATGCAATCCAAAATCTGTCTGGTCTACACATACTTGTAAAACAACCTTGTTCAATAGATTCACCATAATGAAATATAGCATTCATTACTTTATACTGCTGTTTAGCTATCGATACTGTAGTTGTTGGTATGGCAGTTAAATTAAACGTCTGTGGTATTTTCACTACTTTATTATCCTGTGATGAGAACAAAATTAAATGAATGATAACTATTTCCTTGGTCGACGTTAATTCATTTTTAAATATTATATCATTTCCTGCACACTGTTCGCATGTTTTATCATGTGATTGACACCAATGTGAAAATGTAATCTTTAATAAATCATTAAGATTATAACTTTTCTTCTTCAAATTGTTAATAGAAATTGGAACAACTATATTGTTATTAGTAGTAACTTTTGTATTATCACATGATTTGCACCGAGTGGTACAAGTGACTTGATGCTCTACCAGATTTCTTATATAATCATATTCAGTACAAATAGCAGTAAGAAATTCGAGAGCGTCTCGTTTTTTCGGTTCTTCACCATCACGACTCGTAAAACGCTCTCCTAGCTTTGTCCGTATTTTATCAGCATTCAAATTATCTATATCTAATCGTTGGTCATATTTATGCGCTAGTATACATAATTCATCCGTATCAACTTTAAGCAACACTTTCCTGATAATACTTGACTTGAAAGAAACATTGTAGTACTGAATTTGCGTAGCATGAAACTTATCTTCATTTTGCAAAACAGGTATCTTTTTTTCCACAATTTTTTGCAAATCTGTACTCTGTCCAGCTTGTTGATCTGACTCTTGAACAAAACTGATTATTTTCGACAATGTCCACGGAATATCTTTTACTTTTCGGAAACGTTTTTTTGAAATAGTAATCGTTTGTGCTTGTGGCAGAAATTTTTGTTTTAGCCGATTATATTCGATAATAGCTGTTTCACTTGCTGTTACAGATGAAGGATCAAAGTTAATTAAATACAATCCATCCAGAGATGTTACTCGGGACAGCGCAACATATACTTGACCACAACTAAATACAGAATTACCTATATCCATAATAGCGTTTTGCAAGCTTAATCCTTGGCTTTTATGAACGGTTATGCCATAACTCGGAGTTATGGGAAATTGTTTTCTGATAACATATGCTGTATCGGATACATGCAATACTTGAAACTTGACACTTACTCTTTCAATAAAATACTCCAAACCAGACGGTAAAAGAAGTTTAATCTTTTCTACATAAGCAGTAGATGTATCCTGCACAACAGAAATAACTGTACCAATTGTACCATTTACGAGGCCCAAACTGGCATCAATATTGCGTCTTATCATAACTTTCGCTCCAATTTTAATTGCAATTTGTTTTGAAAGCCCAGCTGTTGTAGTATTATCATCCTCATTATCCGTCAATTTCTTTGCTACTCTTTGTCTGACAGATTTATTTCTACATTCCAATGTATCTTCAGCAATTAATAATATTTCTCTTGAAGCAATACGACTTAACATTGCAGTGTTAAGAACATCGCACATATGACGAGTAGGCAGTAAACAAACGGTATCAGACGGCAAATTATCAATAAAATCACACAATTCGTATAATCTTGTTTCGAAAGACTCGCCTTTAAAAGATATTTTTCTTTTCTCAAGAATCTCAGAATCAGATTTTGTCAATAAACCAATACGAACTCTCGAGAGTAATTCACGATAAGATCCGTCTCCTTGCTGACGCATGTTGATCGTCAATTCATCATATTCAAATTCGTGCCACAAAATGTTTTTTGTAGTCCCCATACTGCCAATATATTTACCAAGTTCTTCGTTCGATAATGGAACAAAGACAAAATCTTCACGTACAGGAGGTAATTGAAGCAGATCTCCAAATAAAAGAATATGCTTTCGACCAAACGAAGCCTCGTCAAAGGTGTCAAATATTTCACATAGACGCAAGTTTATATACATCAAAGTTAAATTAGATATCATTGACACTTCATCAATTATAATAAGAATAACATCTTTGAGATCTGCCCGTAAAACTTTCAAAACGTGTGGAGCTAATTGTTTATACTTAGGAGTCTGACCATGTTCAACAGGTAACTGCAGCAATCTATGAACTGTCAAACCATTGATATTAAACGCTGCTATACCAGTAGGTGCTGCTACAGCAGTATTCTTGTTGCGATTTTGTTTTATCCAGCATACAATCGTTTTAATTAAGAAACTTTTACCAGTACCTCCTTCTCCACTAACGTATAATCGTAATGGTTTATAATTATCCGACGATATTATGGTGTTGTCGATATCCGACGATGTTATGGCGTTGATGACTCTATCAAATACTCTTTTTTGATCTGCGTTCAGCTTTGAAATCATTTCAGATACATCGATTTCCTGATCTAATTTGTCACCAAGATCCTTAAAATCTTGCATCGCTTCACCAGCCTCAACATTTTGAACACCTATTAGATTATCAGGATCGTCTTGAGACTCATGCTGTTTTTCCAACTCATCTAAATGTTGTTGAACTAATTCCTGCGCAGTTTCAAATGCTTTTTGCAATTCCTCTAATTTTTCATGATACTGCAATGCTTTCTCAAGATGTAACTTTCCCTTGTGAAATGATTCTGCATAAGTGTCACATCCATCTTTAAGATCTTCTATTTTCCGCCACGGTTTAAACATGAGCAGTAATGAAAAGAAATAATTTTCCGGCTGCGTATTGACATTGTATCTATAGTGATCAATAAGATGTCCACGCTGTCGCCGTTTCAGATAATAACCATTCTTCATCTTATACTGTTCAATATTTTTACCTTTTGGTTTGATTTTCGAAATCTCATACCATTGTGCAAATTCATACAAAGACATGGATTCCAATTCTTCCGGTCTCTGTGGATAATGATCATCTATTATAGATGGACAAAATATATCTGTAGAATCTCCGTCAAGAGCTTCAATTTCCTTATAGCCTTTCACTTTTCTGTGTCGTATTGATTAACATTTAACCATCTAATAGTCGTATTTCGATCAGTCCCATATAAAGGAATACCTAGCAATCCATCAGCACCTTCAAGAGCTCCGCATTCCCTATTACTAATGCCTCGCATAGCATATTTCCAAATTTTGCTATGCAATGATTCCTTTTTCTCATTTTTACTATCAAGGATAGCATCAGATATTTCACTTTTCGCTGCTTTATTTATGTACTTAGTAATATACCAAGTAAGCAACGTGGATTTTTCACCAATATATTGTATATCGACATTTCCTTCCACTGCAGTAAGAAGGACTTTATTATAATCATTTATGTTTGTCTCAGCATCTGTTCGAGGAAGATCATAAAGCCTACTTCTATTTTTCAATCGTTTTCTACCTGCTATCGAACTCACGACATCTCTGATAATCAACGTTTCCGTGACAGGACGAGGAAATCCGAAACGACATACACGAGTCGTTTTACGTCCTACTTTTTTAGAACGAAGACAATAATCGTTATGTTTGTGTCGTTGATGCGTATTGACTCGCCTGTATAATAATGGTGAAATCTTTGGATCCGGCATTTCACATGTTATATGTTGCAAAATAAATTTAGAAATCTCTTCAAAGGAGGATTCACCGATAATTGGCGCACCTTTAATCCAAACTAATAAATGAAAATGTTGTAGACCTCTACCTTGGTATTCTCGTCGCCAAAAGTAATGTATTACTTCTCCGATCGGGTGATCTTTGGAACAAATAAAATCAAGGAATGCTTTGAATTTATTATCAAGAAACCTTGACGTCGACACGGGATCCCTAGCAACTAGTACACTAATGGGCGTCGAATCGTCAGGCCATCCATTTACTTCACGAATATATGCACCTAAATCATCCATTAGCCAATCAGCAGGACTCCATGTTAGGAAAAATGTCGCAGGTCCGTAATGTTGCGTCATACATCTTAAATTATTCCTTGGTCGATGCCAGTATTGTTCCTGTATTTCTTAGAGTGGCAAATATTGTACTCAAGTTAGATTCTAATGCATCTGTCTCCATTGCTTGTAAATATTCTGAAGCCGTATAACGATTAGTTATATTCAGTTTGTGAAAAATACCACGTTTCAATTGACGCATATTCAATTGATTTAACAAAAAAAATAAGAATTGTATATTTAACCTGAATTGTGAATGTTTGGACATCAAACGACATTTAACAAATTCATGGTCGTGAATTTTAACCTGTCTAGTTTGGTGTTCTCCATTAACACCAAGAGGATATAAATCTGGAAAACATAATAGGATCTAACAATTTCTCACGATTGTCCAAAGGCAAATCGTCAATTTTTAACATTTGATATAAGGCGGTATCACTTTTACATTCTTTTTTTTCATATAAAGGATAAATAGTATATTGCTCGTAATAATTATTATTTTCGTCAAGAACCTGAGTTATCATTGCCTTACGCTGATTATTTAAAGTAGCGTCTACGTTGTTTTCTGTTTCTTGCATTGGACTTTTTGGACTCGATTCGTGTTCGTCATCCGAATCAGATTTACTACCATTTTCATCTGTCTTCTGTATTTCATACTCTGGATTTTTTAATAATGTATGTAAAGAAAAATTATTATAAGTATCTGGTAATACAATATGAGAATATAAAGGATTATGTTCTTTTAACCACACTAAAGCGTCAAAAACCTTCTTAACGTCTACCATTTGTTCCCAGATAATTTTTGATTTTGTCGGAACATTTCTAACACGTACAAAGTACAGTTCATGATTGGTATTAATTGGATCCTTATCAGAACATATTTTGTTCAATGTCTCTTGCAAAGGTAACGGTAAATGAAACGTTCTACCTTTTACTTTTTGTACCATTCGTCTGTGAGGAAATTTTTTCTTACTAACAGGTTTCATTGAAACCACAGTTTGAAAAGCTTTAGCTCTTTGTATAAGAATTTTTTCAAACTCGTTCAGACATGATATTACTTCGGGTGGATCATGTACAAATAGATCATTTAAAACGCAATACGCAGGCATTAATCCGTCACGGAATTTTTTGTCACAGTAACGACATATGTATTGCGGGGTAATATTATGCTTTTCTAAATGCGCCATTAAATCTCTCCAAATTGGAATACCTATTTGTAGCTTTAAGCTTATTAAATTCGAAGACACTTCTTTTATAGCACAGTCTCTCACATGATGCACAAACATATCGAGGTGTGTCCATGGAGCGTTTAGCAAAAGCCTTAAATGCATTTTTATAGCGAGACATGATTTCATCATCACTCAAAGTAGTACAATTCTGCTGATGTTTGTACATATTTGCTTGTTGTTGTGCCAAAGTTATAATTTCGTTTAATGTGTCCAAATCAGCAGAAGTTAAAGCCTTCTCCAGATTTAACATCTTGTTATGTAATCTTGTCATTTGATAAACTAAACGTTTAATAAATCTCACCGTTGGAAAATGAGGTGATAATAATAGAACAGGAAGAAATGCCGCTTCGCAAGTTGTATCATCAATGTAACAAGCATGTGTGTGACCCTGTCTATTCGGATCCTTTATTGTACATGTATGAATATTTTGTAACAATTGTGGTATTTTCTTTAAAGTACATGTACTTATCGTTTTAAGGAATTGTCCATAACGATCGATTAGAAACGGATCAATTTTACACAAAGCATTGCATGACCATGACTTTTTTGCTCGAGCCTGCTGCAAAGGTAACACATTCATAAGTGTACCTTTCTCGTTCATCACCAAAAGTTGTGATGAAGTAATGTTACGATATGTATCGATAAAGTAATTTTCGGACGAAGCTGTATGTCGCGATATGCCACATAATGCACGTTTTTTATCGTCAATTGTAGAGCATTCAGCGACAAGAGTCAAGCATACTTGTGATTTCTTTTTAAGTACAGCTAATACTTTAGAAATATCGCGCACATAACTGTCTCTTATACGCATACACCAACGTACGATTTTTTCGGCTTCTAATCGTCTTTCAGTAGGATTTTTAATATCAAGTTTCTTTTCAATGTCTTCAATTGCCACAGGATTAAGAAATTGTATATAATTTCGAGACCAAAACTGGTGATATTTTCTAGTGATATTTTTGGCAATATCGCGATTTTTGTTTGCAGCTACGGATTTAGAACTCTTTCTCTCATAACATTGTTTATTATAAAGCCACTTACGATCAGAATAATTTCTGTATCTATCTCGTTCCTGCTGAGAATTTATTGTATAACGTAAACGCTTTTGTGCGCGTCGTTGTAGTAAATCCTTTTGATATTGACATCGCCGTTTAGCACGATTCTCTTCTAAATTCTCTTGATATTTATGCCTTCTCTTAGCACGAATATTTTTAAATTTTCAATATAGCTCACTTCTTTCTTTTTACATTGGTATATTATACGTATACGGGCCACTTCAGTCTCTCTTGCTCTTATTACTGCTAATGGGAGCACTTTCTGAGCATTACTTTGTGACTCTTGAGGAAAATGCTCAATTGTGTTTGATTCGAAAATCTTCAACAAATGTAAACGCATTACTCTATGATCATATCTTACTTTGTCAGGTTTAATATTAAACAATAATGAAATTGCAAAAGCTATAGCAAAAACACCACAATCGTCACTGTTTCGGTTGATGTTGCACAGTAGGAAATTTGACAGGATGTTTCTTAAAGTCGTGTGTTGAAAATAATCCTTTCAAGAATAGCTCATGATGTTTGTGCAATGTTTTTTTATTTTGTGAATCATAGATATATATATTTTTTGTATCGTAATAGCTGCATACCCAATTTCCATCTGGATTTGATGCAGCTGTATGTACAGGACCTTCCGAACTGTGCAATATTTGTATATGTTTTTTACCTTGTGTTACAGATGGAATAAATTCAGGCAATTGTAATAGACATGTTGCGACAGGTGTATAATCTGAACAATTTTGCAAAAGTTGATGAAAAAGATCTATATGCACATCATTAAGCCATTCGCCTCGAGTAATTATATCTTTTTCTGCAGACTTTAAAATAACTTTATTTGCTAAATTTTGTTCGTATCGCTGCCGCTTTGTAGCGCAATTTTCTAAATCCTGTTCCTCTGCAGAACGTTTTTTAGTAGCACAATTACTTTCAAAATGTGTCTTTGTACTTTTAGCAATCGCTTCAGCCTCTGTCGCCTTTAATACCGCTAATGGAAGTACTTTTTGAGAAATACCACATTGTAAAACTTGAGCACGATTATTTAATAAATTCTGTTCGCGTCGCTGTCGCTTTATAGGGCGATTTTCTGAATCCTGTTCCTCTGCGGGACGTTTTTCAGCGCAATTACTTTCAAAATGTCTATTTGTATGTTTAGCAAGCGCTTCAGCCTCTCTCGCTTTTATTACCGCTAATGGAAGTACTGTCTGAGCATCACTTTGTGAATCTTGAGGAAAATGCTCAATTGTATTCGATTCGAAAATCTTTAACAAATGTAAACGCATTACTCTATGATCATATCTCACTTCGTCAGGTTTAATATTGAATAACAATGAAGTCGCAAAAACTATAGCAAAAACTCCGCAATCGTTATAGTTCGGTTGATATTGCACAGTAGGAAATTTGACAGGATATTTCTCAAAGTCGTATGTTGGAAATAATTCTTTCAAGAATACCTTATGATGTTCGTGCAATTCTTTTTTATTTAGTGAATCATAGATATATATATTTTTTGTATCGTAATAGCTACATACCCAATGTCCATTTACATTTCTCTTTTTTGGATCTGTACATTTTAATGGAGCTGACGAACTGTGCAATATTTGTATATGTTTTCTATCTTCTGATATACGTGGAATAGATTTAGGCCTTTGGTTTTGCCATGTTCCGACAGGTTCATAATCTGAACAACTTCGTACAAGTGTATGGAAATGATCCATATGATCGTCCGTAATCCATTTACCTTGTATAATTATATCTTTTTCTGTAGGCTTTAAAATAACTTTATTCGGTAAATTCCGTTTGGATCGCTGTCGCTTTGTAGCGCAATTGTCTAAATCCTGTTCCTCTGCACGAGGTTTTGTAGCATAATTACTTTGCAAATCTGTCTTTGTACTTTTAGCAATCGCTTCAGTCTCTGTCGCCTTTATTACCGCTAATGAAAGTACTTTTTGAGAAATACCACATTGTGAATCTTCAGCACGATTATTTGGTACATTTTGTTCGCATTCCTGTCGCTTTGTAGGGCAATTTTCTGAATCCTGTTCCTGTGCACAACGTTTTTTAGCGTAATTACGTTCAAAATGTCTCGTAGTACTTCTAACAATCGCTTCAGCCTCTCTCGCTTTTACTACCGCTAATGGAAGTACTTTTTGAGGAATACCACATTTTAAATCTTGAGGAAAATGCTCAATTGTATTCGATTCGAAAATCTTTAATAAATGTGAACGCATTACTTTATAATCATATCTTACTTTGTCAGGTTTAATATTAAACAATAATGAAATTGCAAAAGCTATAGCAAAAACTCCGCAATCGTTAGAGTTCCGTTGATCTTGCACAGTAGGAAATTTGACGGAATGTTTCTTAAAGTCGTATGTTGGAAATAATTTTTTAAAGAATTCCTTATGATGTTCGTGCAATTCTTTTTTATTTTGTGAATCATAGATATATATATTTTTTCTATCGTAATAGCTACATACCCAATGTCCATTTCTATTTCTAATTTCTGGATCTGTACAGTTTAATGAAGCTGTCGAACTGTGTAATATTTGTATATGTTTTCTATCTTCTGGTATCTCTTGAATAAATTCAGGCAATTGGATTTGCCATGTTTCGGCAGGTTCATAATTTGAACAACTTCGTAAAAGTATATGGAAATAATACATATGATCGTCCGTAATCCATTCGCCTCGAGTAATTATATCTTTTTCTTCAGGCTTTAAAATAACATCTTTTGTCTTGAGAGACATTTTATTTAAAATAGGCGGATAATGAACTTTCAAAAATGCTTAGCAGTCTTTTTTGCAGGCGCAAAGCACCCGGTTTTTTGTAAACTCACAGTAACTGTTTCTTTTTAGACGCACAGCACCCGTTTCTTTGTGGGCGCACAGCACCCGATATTTGCAGGCGCACAGCACCCGATCTTTTTGTAGGCGCACAGCACCCGTTTCTTTGTAGGCGCACAGCACCCGATCTTTGCAGGCGCACAGCACCCGTTTCTTTGTAGGCGCACAGCACCCTTTCTTTGCAGGCGCACAGCACCCGTTTCTTTGTAGGCGCACAGCACCCGATCTTTGTAGGCGCACAGCACCCGTTCTTTTTTGGGCGCACAGCACCCGTTCTTTTTGTAGGCGCACAGCACCCGTTTCTTTGTAGGCGCACAGCACCCGATCTTTGCAGGCGCACAGCACCCGTTTTCTTTGTAGGCGCACAGCACCCTTTGTTTGCAGGCGCACAGCACCCGTTTCTTTGTAGGCGCACAGCACCCGATCTTTGTAGGCGCACAGCACCCGTTCTTTTTTTGGGCGCACAGCACCCGTTCTTTTTGTAGGCGCACAGCACCCGTTTCTTTGTAGGCGCACAGCACCCTTGTATTCGCACACAAAACTCGTTTTATGCAGATGCACAGTACCCTTGTATCACCACACAACCGTATTATATAAGTAATAAAAAAAAAAATATACTTACCTTACCAGAAGGAATTCTACTGGAATCCTTGTAAATCTTACCTATATAAATAAGGAAATAAAGCATTGTAGAGAATTTAAACAACTCTATCCATTCAATGGAATAACCGGTAAAACTGCTATTTAGGGGACCCACTTCCAGTGACCTTGACCTTGACATATGTTGTCAAGGTTATCATAACCCTGCACAACATTTAAAAGATTTTAGCAATGGCCCATTTTTTATTAAAAAGTTAATAACAAAAAGTGAAAAACAGCAGTTATTTTGAGTATTGAAAGGCATAAACGACTAATATTTATGTGGAAATAATACCTGTATAAATGGAGGAAAGTCATTAAAAGCAGTAAATCGACTGTGACTCACGTGATGAAAGCCCACCCATACAACAATTGGTTTGTGTTAGGGTTATTATTAATAAAGAACAAGCGACGGGGCTAAAACCTTTTGAAATTTACTCAGGAGGGTAACCTTGACAACATATGTCAACGATATGTCAAGGTCATTGGAGGTGGGTCCCCTAAACAGCAGCTTTTACCGAATGACCATATTAGCACATAACTTATATAATCCGGTCACTTTATGGAATATTTACACTGCGTCCGATTAGCGTCCGATGTTCGACGTACGACGATGTGACATCCAATAAAAGAATTTATTATTAGAGACAAAAATTTCCTATTGAATGTCGGATCGTCGTACGTCGAACATCGGACGCAGTGTGAATCCTCCATTAGACTTTCTTTTCGAAAAAAATCCGAGCTAGCTGAATTTTGGTATGTAGCTTTATTTAGTAGTTATAAAAATATATTAAAAATTCCCATCAATCCAGTGTGAGCTAAAAATTTTACAGCGAATAATAGGTGTAGAAAATGAGTGTTTAATAAATATCTCCTTACCTATTGATCCTATGACTAAAATAGCTATTACCAAATTTATAGATTAGAAAATTTCCTAAAAAAAAGATCCTATTCTTTTTCTTCGTACAAACAACCGTTATCACGTATTGTACGACTTACCAAGTTGAAATGTATAGTTTATGAATAATAACACTGTTCAACACCATTTTGCAACATGAGTGTGAATAGTCATTGCCGATGTTTTTTTCCCTTCTGAACACAAATTCGTTCAAATTTGGCTGTCACTTCGAAATTTTAAAATAAATGGCGTCAAAGAGGCCAAAAACGTCAGTTTTTCTCAAAATTTTGAAATGATGACCAAAAAATGTTTAAATAAAAGTTGTTTATCTTGAAATTCTGCACAAAAAAGGTCTCTTTCATTTTTTTCGTAGGACTAACCCTTTGGCCGAAAACCGCGTTTGAAGAAAAATGGTTGATGATCTGAAAATTGTGGTGATAGCCAAACTTGAACAACGGATTCGTGTTCAGAAGGCAAAAAAACATCGGAAATGACTATTCACACTCATGTTACAAAATGGTGTTGAACAGTGTTATTATTCATAAACCAATAGACCAACTTGGTAAGTCGTATAATACGTAAAAACGGTGACTTGTACGAAAAAAATGTATAGAATCATTGTTGTAGGATATTTTCTAATCTATAAATTTGATAATAACTATTTTAGTCACAGGATTAATAGGTAAGGAGATATTCACTAAAAACTTATTTTTTACACCTATTTGTAACTACTAAATGAAGCTACATACCAAAATTCAGCTAGCTCGGACTTTTGTCATAATTTTGGTGTTCTTTTAAGTAAAGTGACTGGACTATTAAGACAATCTTGAAATAACTAACTACGAATTGTAATTTACATCGGTCAGAAAAGACGTTCAAATTATTATCATCCGAATATTGCGATAAATATCACCACATGCTTCAGTGGTCGAATTGATACGACACCCGACATGAATTGCGAAAGATTCCAGATTCGAACCCTGGCTGAGGTATTTTTCGCAATAAATTCTTCAGTTATTTAAAATTAAAATAAAATCGATTTAATCAGGGGAGAAGGGGGAGAAGGGTTATAACCCAAAAAGGTGTGTTGTAAGTCTGACAATTCTAGTCAGCGCGCAGTATTCTAGGGTTTGAGGGGAAAAATATGTTTATACATAAAGAAATAATAATAAGCTGCTAAGATCTAAGCTCGGACTGTAATGGCTATATTCTATATTGTGTGTGATTGTATATCTCTATTATATTACTGGAATAGTACAAGCGCGCGCTAGGCGCGCGCCATTCAGCTTCTTTACTATATAAAATACTACAAAGCGCGGACTTTGCGCGCGTCATTCATCCTACAGCATTATGTATTTTTTAAATAACGTACATATTTGCGGGTATAATAAATTGTGCAGGTATATACAGAGTGTCCTATATTTTAAATTCCCCCAACAAGTGTCGAAAAATATAGTAGACAGACAAAAGAGGTCATTTGACGATGATCTTCAATTGACTTTGGATCATGTTCAAAGAATTATTTAAAGATTAACTTCATTTTTAAAAATAAAAACCCCTACTTTATACTGCATATTCTTGTAGCTAAATGAAAACACTATAATAGTAAAAGTGTTTTTATTTTTCCGCTACGTGCCCTATGAGCGGAGATATTACGATGCAAAACCCAAAGCTGACAATTTACAATTAAGAAACGTCGTTCTCCGTTTGCTGTGTTTGCCACGGCACAGAGTCAGCGCTAATAGTTCGTAATTTTGTCCCTTTCATATCCTTGCCGTTATGCGACGCTAATTCTACGCGTAGAGATGCGTTATAGTTCGATCGATCGATCACATGTGATGTGACATGAGTTACGTGAGTCAAAGTGAGGTGATGATAATGATAGGTGATAGTAACGATAATGATAATACATCATGATAGGTGATGTAATTTTATTGTCACGCAATATTTAAAACACTTACTTTTATAATCTTTGAAATATATTTAAATGTAAAATATGATCTTTTATTACAAATGTATTTTTTTTGGAATGTAATTGTTAAAAAGAATGTTAGCTTTGTGTGTAACAGTTGTAATAATAGTCTCGTTTGAGATAAATATTAAACTATTAAGAATGAAAATTGTCTACTGTATCAAACTATCGAGGCTATAACTTGTAAATAAATCTATATATCTCATTATTGTAATATAGCTCTTCTTATTAACTTTATACAGGGTATTTCCTACGAAAGTAGACAAACTTTAAGAGGATATTCCTCTGTTCATTTTAAAAAGGAAAGATCCTATGAACATATGTCCTAAACTGCTTTATTTTCAAAATCAAAAATTTGTAAATGCGCCCTTGGTGTATGATTTTAATACCACAGTACGTATACCAAATTTGAATAAAATCTTTGTAAGCGTTTTCCAGAATTCCGAAATTGTCATATTTTTTCTCTCATCTTTGACATATATTTTGAAAACGAAACAGTTTAGAACACATATTTATAGGACCTTTTCTTCTTAAAATAAGTCAATAAATATTTCCTTCAAGTTTTTTTTGTCTACTTACTTAGAAAACACCCTGTATAATAATTTCCTCTCAAAATGATCTCAGAAGACTATTATTTATTGTTGTCATACGAAGCTTAGAACATCCTTTACAACAATGCAGCTTCCAAAAGACAAATACACCTGCAATAAAAAATAATATTTAACATGTTTGTTCACAAGTAAAATAATAATATTAGCAATTTTTCAAATATATTAATAATTATAAAGATCAATAAAAATAATTGGCAACTTTTCGAATATTTTTAGATAAATATTGTAATTTTTCAAGGTATCAAAACTATTATTTAATGAGATATAACGTTACTCAATATCTAAATGTCACTTAAGAGGACCTTAACACATATGTCAAAATCAAGGTTATTACAGGTGGGTATGTTAATGAATGTAATAATTATCCTCTCATTAAAAATTGTTTGATATTTCAAATGAAATTTTGTCAATATTTTTATATATAAATTGTATTCACTTTTCAATGACTACTTTGATACTTTTGTACATAGAATAATAAAAGAAATCAAATAATATATATAATATTAATTTTTACATTTGCAATTTTGTAAAATTAAATGCGTCTACAAGATGCAATCAATTTTTCTAAAATAATTTTCTCTTTTTTTTTTACAACAATCGATTCCCTTTATTATTTTACGTATAAAAGTATATCAAAGTAAAATAATCGAAAAATGAACTTTACGAGATATTTCATCATATTAAGATACCTTAAAAATCTATTGTTATTATTGAATGAATTAAATATAAATATCTATCTATATGTCCCGTTTCCAAATAAAAATTTACAACCTATTATCTTATCTGTTACAAATGTATTTGTTTTTCAGAAACTGTATCGTTATATGTCTCGTTATACAACTGTATGTATGGATGTTGTCTTTTTGTGAGTTTTAATGATAGTGTTCTGAGATTATTTTATGATAACGTATTATGTTAAGTTAAAAGAAGCTGTAACACTAAAGATTTATATTAGAATGCAAAATATTAAAATCAAGAATAGAATTAAGAATAAGATAAATATATTTCATTGATAAACTTCAAAACTGTCAATAACGTCAAGAATATAAAGTTTGTCAATCAAGTAATGCGAAATTTTTCAATATATCTGTTATTGTTAATATATAAAAACTTTTCTTCTTAAAATAAGCGAAAGAATATTCCCCTTAAATTTTTGCACTTAGAAAATATCCTGTGTATATATATATGAAATAACAATTTATATGAAGCTATCAAAGCTATAATAAATTGTAAATAATGCAATTCTGTGTATATCACATTATTGTAATAGCTTTTGAACTAAATACAGGGTGTTCCAGAATACATGTAACAAACTTGTAGGGTACGTAGAGGGTTCAAAGTAGACCAACTTTTACTAAGGAAATCATGTCCGGAAACGCACCGTTTGCGAGCTGCCAACTGGACCTGTTGGTATGTTAACTAATAGAAATAATTCTCAAAATAACTTTATTTGGTTACATTATATTTGTTTTGACATTGCTAAACATTTTGTAATGTAATATAAGCAAATAAAGTTATTATGAGAATTATTCCTATTAGTTAACATACCAACAGGTCCAATTTGCAGCTCGCAAACGATGTGTTTCCGGACATAAGTTTATTATTAAAAGTTAGTGTACTTTGAACCCTCTACGTACTCTAGAAGTTTGTTACATGTATTCTGAAAAACATCCTGTATAATAACTTTATCACGAAATGATCTAAGGAGACTATCATTTACTGTTGTGACGAAGCCTAAAACATCCTGTACAACAATGCAGCTTCCGAAAAATAATAAATACATCTGCAATAAAAAACCATTATATTACCATTTCAATTCGCAAGTAAAATAATATTAATATAAAGATTCATAACATTGAGATATATTGTACACAAAACATCGCGTATATTTGGAACACCTTTGTAACCATTATTAAGATACATTTAAATTGTATTTATATTATTCAATTAAATATAGATATTAATCAACATTATTCTATATTCTATTTCCAAATAAAACTGTAAAATATAATCGTCTATTACAGATGTATTTGTTTTTCAGAAACTGCGTCGTTGTATGTCTCGCTATATAACTGGTATCGATGTTGTAAACTTTGTATGATATAGTTTCAATGTGATAGTCTTCTGATCATTTTATAATGAAGTGTTATATTCAACTAAAAAAAGGTCTAACAGTAAAGGTTTATATTAGAATGTAGAATCTGAAAAATAGAATTGAGAATAAGATGGACATCTAATTTCATGGATAAATTTCAATATAAAAAATTATAATTTAGCAAAGTACATTGTTGAAATTAACATAATTATTTTAGAATTGGTACTGTTTCAGAATTATAATTTACAACATTCTGTATAACGTACGATGCAACTTATCCGAAAAACAAATACATCTGTAATTGGTTAGAAATCATGTTTATCATTTTTGTTAATAACTTTGATGTGGAATTATTGTACTGAAAACATAATAAAATTTTACTGAAATGCATTTAAAACTCTCTCTTAATTGATCTCATTTCACTAACAGTAAAAATTCAGTTTTCAGTTAGTTTCATGATATGTAATAATTAACTTTCCTTATATTTCACAATATTACACTACATTTTATATTTTCAAATATATTAACTAACATTTCAATAATTTTTATTTCATTTATAGTACTGTCAGCAAAATATTTCCATCAAAGAAGTAGAACAATATAAATAATATTTGTAATAAAAGATATGTAGAGATATTTGTGTATGTATAAAAATCAAAATATAACATACCTTGCACACACAGTTGTACATAAACTTATGATTGAATGCCACAAGCAATATGCCTACGCCTTAAGGCACACAATAAATCACTGTGGTCGAATGTCCAAAATCCTATTAAAAACATATAAATCTATAAGGTAAAAGAAATAGTAAATGCACTACCCAGATAGCACAGTGACATCAAATGCCGTAATAATGCCGTCTTAGTGACGGAAACTTGACGTGTTGCCATCACTAAGACGGCATTATTACGGCATTACCGTCACTAAGACGGCATTATTACGGCATTATGCCGTCATTTGATGTCCTGTACTATCTAGGTACTTGTAAAATATTGTTAACGTACCTTACCAAATCACTACTTTTCGAAGCACACGTTTACTTCTTCTTTCCTTTGTCAAATGGATCGCAACCTATATCGCTTCACTGACACATGAAGTCTACCACCATAAACCAAATAAATTATGATATTACCATAAAACAATCCCAACTGATAATTCCATTTCATGTATCGTCGATAATACCATCGTCGATGTTATCGATCATATCGTGTATTATGCGTAAACCGTGGAAATTAAAAAATTTTCTGCAAAAACTATACTTATATGTTTACGCGAGCGTTACTTCTGTAGTAACTTACAATAATTTTGCTAGAGATTCTCATTTACGTGGAATGAATTATACAGAGATCCCCGTTTACGCGGAGTGAATTACCGTCGTAATTTTCGATAATTTAAGTTATTATAACAGAAGTAACGCTTGCGTAAACGTAGTAAGTATAACGCTATGAGTGTCTCCAGCAGGGTATGTATAAAGGCCCCCATACACATTTTTCCGCAATAGTAACAGTAAGGTTTTGACCAATCGCTTGCTTGATTCGGCCGGTTACGATTACGGACGGCCGAATCGAGCAACGCGATTGGTCGAAACCTTACTGTTACTGTTACGGAAAAGTGTGTGTGTGGAGGTCTTGAGAGTCCGTAACAGTAAGGTTTCGATCAATCGCGTCCCTCGATTCGGCCGTCCGTAACCGTAACAGGCCGAATCAAGCACACGATTGGTCGAAACCTTACTATTAAAGCCTCCACCCACATTTTTGTTACAGTAACAGTAAGGTTCCGATCAATCGCGTTGCTCGATTCGGCCGGTTACGGTTACGGATGACCGAATTAAGCAACGCGATTGGTCGAAACCTTACTGTTACTGTTACTAAAATGTATGTGTGGAGACCCTTACTGTTAAGGCCATCACACACAAAATGCATAACGTCGCATAAGCATAGCATAAGACCGCTGGACCAATGAACATCTTATGTAAATTAATATCGCGACTTTATGCTGGATGCTCATTGGTCCAGCGGTCGTATGCTATGCTTATGCTACGCTATGCATTTTGTGTGTGATGGCCTTTATAGCTTTGATCACGACATACCATTAATAATGCAATCGATAATCGCCTATGTATCACTAGCATGCATTATCGTCCTTCTAAATCCCTATAACATTGTTGATAAGATATTACCGACCGTGTGGATTGGAAAAATTAGGGTGCCACAACCGACTTATATCTTTTGTCGCATGACAGAGTGCTCTCTCTCTATCTCAAGCGACCAACGCACTCTGCCCGCGCCCTTATAAAAATCATTCCGCGCACTGAACCACTGAGTGCAGATGTATATTGCGAAATTAGCGTTGACCGTAGATATGTGCGGTGGTGCGACAAAAACTAATGATGAAACGGGAACGCGTATAAAAGGTGAGCCTGATCTTTTTCTGGTCGGAGATCGTGGCACTGGTCGCAATTGCTTCGTGTTTCTTCTCGACTGACTACACGGCCTGTCTTTACAACCGGTGTTGGAAGTACTACCGCTGGACTTACAGCAGCTGCTGTCAAAGTTAGTACACGTTAAATGCGCTTTATTTCCATTATCAGTTTTTAGTTAAGCGATCATTTTATACATGAGAAAGATAGAGAAATCTACTGTGAGATATATAAATATTACAGGATTCGGATGTTTGGCATTTAGAGGCCGGAGCTTTAGTGCTCGCAGATGGAGGTGTATGTTGCGTGGATGAGTTTATAACAATGAGTTGACATGATAGAACCTCTGTACACGAAGCAATGGAACAGCAAACAATCTCCATCGCCAAAGCTGGCATGGTGAGCACACGAAACAGTCGCTGTTCCGTTATTGCGGCCATCAATCTAGACGGTCGATGTTTTACAGGCAAGGAATGGAAAATCTGCTTAGGAAATCCTCTTTTGTTGCGCTTTGATCTGATTCTTCTTCTAAGAGATACTAGAAATCCCGAATGTGACAGATTGACGTCGAGTCACATTTTGAAAGCTGCCTGTGAAGATGAAAAAACAATTCGTAATAATATCCGCATTTCCTTTTTACACACTCAATGTTGCTCGTATAATAAAAAATAATAAAACACATTAAATATTATTACAGATAATCCGAAACGTATATGCGTCCTTTGAATTTAATGGGTTTGTCGTCGGAGAAGAGACTCTCTGCGAATATTTCGCACACGTGGGCGTATTAAAGCCAACGCTAACCGAAGAGACAAAAAAGATACTCAGTGCAACTTATCTTCATCATAGATCCAGGTCCGCATAAAAAGCCCGAGAGAACAACAGTGCGACTCTTAGATAGTCTTATCAGGTAAAACGAAAAATTAATCATTTAAATTAGTCTTCAATAATAAGACAAGAGTTTTCTTTCACATATTGTTTGTCCTGAGTCAATTTCGATTATCGGCGATTTATAACATCGCATATTTTCAGATAAGCTGAAGGCCATGCAAAACTCATGTACCGAACTAAAGTATAAGTTATTGATGCTGTGACTGCAGCAGAATTGGTTGGAACTACACTGTTAAATAGTTCTGATGTTGGTTGTTCATTTCCAACAGATCCAATAGCAACATATAACTTAAAAGGTATATTAAACAATTTACGAAATAGTACAAATTTATAAAATATTTTAGCATTTTTTATTTATGATACTAATATTTTAATATTTCTTTACAGCAAACGATTCACTCAGAAGGCTTGATCTACAGGAATTGAAATCATACATAAAAATATTAAACCCTGCCAATATATCATAACAAGATTAAATATTATTTATTTTTAAATTAATAATATATTTGTATGATAAATATCTATTAGACTTGATGATTATAAAACTTCACATTTGGTGATTTCGCATAGAAAGCTTCATATCTGATATTTATGATTATATCTTAAAATTATTTTAAAAAATTACTAAGATATGATGTACTAAGAAATTAATATTTATTAATTACTAAAATATGTATGATGTATTGCTCCTGAGCTTTTACTGCTTCTTCGTTACATAGCAGTAAATAGTGCTTAGAATTGCGTAAGATTTTCTGTGCACTCTCTGCATCAGCCTCAAATAATGACTCAAGTTTATAAGTTACATATTCTTAATCTACGTGTTATTAGCTTTCATAATCTGCAAAGAAAATTGGCATTTTCGACTAACATAAAATCAAGTTAAAAACCTATATATACAAAATACTGGCAGCCTTCTTTCTACCTAAACCTAAACAATTAGACGACTTCACGTTCGATTTGAATGAATTGAGATTAGCTCATACAGTAATAAACATTAATTTTATTTCAACAATATAAACTTAAGAACTTATAATAGTCATTATTATAGAGACAAATAAATTGTTTATTATACGAATACAAGAACATACATTATTGTATATAGGTATTTTCTTCTCTCATCGAAATCTCAAAACCAAGAATACTTGTCTGTGTATTGCTTACAAAATAAATGAACCATGTGTATTGCTTACAAAATAAATGAACCGTGTGTATTGCTTACAAAGCTTACAAAAATTTTTTATTATACGAATACAAGAACATACATTATTGTATATAGGTATTTTTTTCTCTCATCGAAATCTCAAAACCAAGAATACTTGTCTGTGTATTGCTTACAAAATAAATGAACCATGTGTATTGCTTACAAAATAAATGAACCGTGTGTATTGCTTACAAAATAAATGAACCTTGACGTTGTTTTTTATTCCTATTTCAAAACCTGCATTTATGTAAAAAGTAATAAATTTATAACGTACTGTTTTCTAATTATAAAATATATAAGTCGGGCGTCCACCACCGCGTCCGCCACCGCGTCCGACACCGCGTCCGACACCGCGTCCACCACCACGTCCGACACCGCGACCCCTTACATTCTTGCGGGCACTTTTTTGCCACCGTCTTGCTGAAACAAATAAAACAATATCGTTTATATTTAATAAAACAATTATGTGGCGTAATAAATTGTATGTATCTATAAATTAATGAACACGCGAGGGGAGTGTAACGTTTGACACGCGAAGAGAGTGTAACGTTTGATTAGTATACATAACATTATACATACAAATATTTTATTTTTTACTTACGTCTTTCTGTTTGCGACGACGGCCCCGGTGACTGCAACGATGCCCCCGGCGCCTGCGACGATGCCCCCGGCGCCTGCGACAATGCCCCCGGCGCCTGCGACGATGCCCCCGGCGCCTGCGACGATGCCCCCGGCGCCTGCGACGATGCCCCCGGCGCCTGCGACGATGCCCCCGGCGCCTGCGACGATGCCCCCGGCGGCCACAGAAAATGTGGCCTCGGTAGCTGTGATGATGTCTGCCCTGACTGCGGCTCTGATGGTAGCCGAGATGCTGTTACAGCGGCTACTTGCCGCTTAAGATTTTGCACCTCGGCCATCAGGACTGTTATTTTGTCTTGCCCGTCGTTCATTATACTGAAAAATATGTTATATTATTTACAATTAATATATTTACATTTTTTGTATTTCTAGTAGTATTATGATGCAAGTGTACTTACGTGTCTTTTTCGGGATCCTGCATGATATTCACAGGAGACAGATCCTTCACTAGTGGTCTCAGTGCGCCGAATGATTTTTTTTATAAGGACGCGGGCAGAATGCGTTGGTCGCTTGAGATAGAGAGAGAACACTCTATCATGCGACAAAAGACATAATTCGGTCGTGGCACCCTAATTTTTCTAATCCACACGGTCGGAAATATCTTATCAACAATGTTATAGGGATTTAGAAGGACGATAATGCATGCTAGTGATACATAGACGATTATCGATTGCATTATTAATGGTATGTCGTGATCAAAGCTATAACAATAAGGGCCTCCACACATACATTTTCGTAACAGTAACAGTAAGGTTTCGACCAATCGCGTTGATTCGACCTTAATTCGGTCATCCGTAACCGTAACCGGCCGAATCGAGCAACGCGATTGGTCGAAACCTTACTGTTACTGTTACAAAAATGTGTGTGGAGGCTTTAACAGTAAGGTTTCGACCAATTCGCGTGCTTGTTTCGGCCGGTTACGGTTACGGACGGCCGAATCGAGGAACGCGATTGGTCGAAACCTTACTGTTACTGTTACGAAAATGTATGTGTAGAAGCCCTTATTGTTATAGCTTTGATCACGACACACCATTAATAATGCAATCGATAATCGTCTATGTATCACTAGCATGCATTATCGTCCTTCTAAATCCCTATAACATTGTTGATAAGATATTACCGACTGTGTGGATTAGAAAAATTGGGGTGCCACGACCGACTTATGTCTCTTGTCGCATGATAGAGTGGTCTCTCTCTATCTCAAACGACCAACGCACTCTGCCCGCGTCCTTATAAAAATCATTCTGCGCACTTGAGACCACTAGTGAAGGATATATCTGTCTACTATGAATATCATACAGGATCCCGAAGAAGACACGTAAGTACATTTGCATCATCATAATACTACTAGAAATACAAAAAATGTAAATAATATAACATATTTTTCAGTATAATGAACGACGAGCAAGACGATATAACAGCCCTGATGGACGACGTGCAAAACCTAATAATGGACGACGGGCAAAACAAAATAACAGCCCTGATGGCCGAAGTGCAAGATCTTAAGCGGCAATTAGCCGCTGCAACAGCATCTCAGCTACCATCAGAGCCGCAGTCAGGGCGGACATCATCACAGCTACCGAGGCCACATATTCTGTGGGCGCCGGGGGCATCGTCGCAGGCGCCGGCGGCATTGTCGCAGGCGCCGGGGGCATCGTCGCAGGCGCCGGGGGCATCGTCGCAGGTGCCGGGGGCATTGTCGCAGACGCCGGGGGCACCATCGCAGGCGCCGGAGACATCGTTGCAGGCGCCGGGGGCATCGTCGCAGGCGCCGGGGCCGTCGTCGCAATCAGAAAGACGTAAGTAAAAAATAAAATATTTATATGTGTAAAGTTATGTATACTAATCAAACGTTACACTCTTCTCGCGTGTTTATTAACACATATTTATAGATACATAAAATGTATTACGCCACATAATTGTTTTATTAAATATAGACAATATTGTTTTATTTGTTCCAGCAAGACGGTGGCAAAAAAGTGCCCGCAAGAATGTAAGGGGTCGCGGTGTCAGACGTGGTGGTGGACGCGGTGTCGGACGCGGTGACGGACGCGGTGGCGGACGCCCGACTTATATATTTTATAATTAGAAAACAGTAGATGTTATAAATTTATTACTTTTTACATAAATGCAGGTTTTGAAATGGAATAAAAAACAACGTCAAGGATCATTTATTTTGTAAGCAATACACACGGTTCATTTATTTTGTAAGCAATACACATGGTTCATTTATTTTGTAAGCAATACACAGACAAGTATTCTTGGTTTTGAGATTTCGATGAGAGAAGAAAATACCTATATACAATAATGTATGTTCTTGTATTCGTATAATAAACAATTTTTGTAAGCAATACACACGGTTCATTTATTTTGTGAGCAATACACATGGTTCATTTATTTTGTAAGCAATACACAGACAAGTATGCTTGGTTTTGAGATTTCGATGAGAGAAGGAAATACCTATATACAATAATGTATGGTCTTGTATTCGTATAATAAAAAATTTATTTGTCTCTATAATAATGACTATTATAAGTTCTTAAGTTTATATTGTTGAAATAAAATTAATGTTTATTACTGTATGAACTAATCTCAATTCATTCAAATCGAACGTGAACTCGTCTAATTGCTTAGGTCTAGGTAGAAAGAAGGCTGCCAGTATTTTGTATATATAGGTTTTTAACTTGATTTTATGTTAGTCGAAAATGCCAATTTTCTTTGCAGATTATGAAAGCTAATAACACGTAGATTAAGAATATGTAACTTATAAACTTGAGTCATTATTTGAGGTTGATGCAGAGAGGGCACAGAAAATCTTACGCAATTCTAAGCACTATTTACCGCTATGTAACGAAGAAGCAGTAAAAGCTCAGGAGCAATACATCATACATATTTTAGTAATTAATAAATATTAGTGTCTTAGTACATCATATCTTAGTAATTTTGTAAAATAATTTTAAGATATAATGATAAATATCAGATATGAAGCTTTCTATGCAAAATCACCAAATGTGAAGTTTTATAATCATCAAGTCTAATAGATATTTATCATACAAATATATCATTAATTTAAAAATAAATAATATTTAATCTTGATTATGATATATTGGCAGAGGTTAATATTTATATGTATGATTCCAATTCCTGTAGAACAAGCCTTCAGAGTGAATCGTTTGCTGTAAAAAAATATTAAAATATTAGTATCATAAAAAAAAATGCAAAAATATTTTATAAATTTGTACTACTTCGTAAATTGTTTAATATACCTTTTAAGTGATATGTTGCTATTGGATCTGTTGGAAATGAACAACCGGCATCAGAACTATTTAACAGTGTAGTTCCAACCAATTCTGCTGCAGTCACAGCATCAATAACTTCTACTTTAGTTCGGTACATGAGTTTTGCATGGCCTTCAGCTTATCTGAAAATATGCGATGTTATAAATCGCCGATAATCGAAATTGAGTCAGGACAAACAACATGTGAAAGAAAACTCTTGTCTTATTATTGAAGACTAATTTAAATGATTAATTTTTCGTTTTACCTGATAAGACTATCTAAGAGTCGCACTGTTGTTCTCTCGGGCTTTTTATGCGGATCCTGGATCTATGATGAAGATAAGTTGCACTGAGTATCTTTTTTGTCTCTTCGGTTAGCGTTGGCTTTAATACGCGCACGTGTGCGAAATATTCGCAGAGAGTCTCTTCTCCGACGACAAACCCATTAAATTGAAAGGACGCATATACGTTTCGGAATATCTGTAATAATATTTAATGTGTTTTATTATTTTTTATTATACGAGCAACATTGAGAACTGACCCAAGAACTGATCCAAGCGTGTAAAATAAAAAAAATGCGAATCGTCTGGGTGTAACAGTTTTAAGATTACCTGCGATGATATAATTTCGAAGGATCGTAGAGAACAGACCTTCCCTCCCTTTTTTGTGTAAGAAGGAAATGCGAATATTAGTACGAATTGTTTTCTTCGTCCTCACAGGCAGCTTTCAAAATGTGACTCGACGTCAATCTGTCACATTCGGTATTTCTAGTATCTCTTAGAAGAAGAATCAGATCAAAGCGCGACAAAAGAAGATTTTCTAAGCAGGTTTTCCATTCCTCGCCTGTAAAACATCCACCGTCTGGATTGATAGCCGCAATAACGGAACAGCGACTGTTTAGTGTGCTCACCATGCCAGCTTTGGCGATGGAGATTGTTTGCTGTTCCATTGCTTCTTGTACAGAGGTTCTATCATGTCAAGTCATTGTTATAAACTCATCCACGCAACATACACCTCCATCTGCGAGCACTAAAGCTCCGGCCTCTAAATGCCAAACATCCGAATCCTGTAATATATATAAATATATTTCTCACAGTAGATTTCTCTATCTTTCTCACTTATAAAATAATCGCTTAACTAAAAACTGATGAATAAAAATAAAGCGCATTTAACGTATACTAACTTTGACAGCAGCTGCTGTAAGTCCAGCGGTAGTACTTCCAACACCGGTTGTAAAGACAGGCCGTGTAGTCAGTCGAGAAGCAACACGAAGCAGTTGCGACCAGTGCCACGATCTCCGACCAGAAGAAGATCAGGCTCACCTTTTATACGCGTTCCTGTTTCATCATTAGTTTTTGTCGCACCACCGCACATAACTACGGCCAACGCTAATTTCGCAATATACATCCCATATAACTATCAACAAAAGAGAAACAGAATGTGTTTATTAAAATATTTTTGATATTAGTTATTAATGATATAAAATACTAAATATAATTTAGTGTAATATTTAACAATATTAAATTTAAATGTACTTGTGGACAAATAGAGGCGAGAATATTGTCCCTGCTAAATAACGCATTATCTCGATAATGTTCCCCATACGCTGTAAAAGTATCTTTTATTATTTCCGCCGTAGAGAATGTTGCGTCTGTGATTTTCCTACGTACAGAAATTCTATTTGCCATCAGGAACGTCGTAGCTTCCGCGCGTTGGCCAACCTTCAATGTACCCCATTTTAGTATAACTACTCCACTGCAAATATTTTTATATTTATAAAATAATGTTTGTATAACCTATCTGATAAAATCAAATGTAAATATTTTTTGTATTATAACTTACAAGAATTATATCTGACAGTTTGACATCCTTACATGTGCAGTGTAGTTTGTATAAATTTATATATCATTAAAAAAATTAAGACACAAAATATGAATATATTAGGCAAAGTCAAATTTATCGAGAGCACATTATGCAGTGTTTGCTATAAATTTTGTCGAAAGAAAAACAGATTTGATACAGAATTTGGCATGTACGATGCTATTGGCAGAATGTCATAGTAGATAATATATGTATAGTAAAGTTTGTTAACAAAATAAGGCAATTAATAATTTATAATACAAACTACACTGCACATTTAATTAAGGATGTCACTGTCAGATATAATTTTTGTGTTATAGTACAAAAAATATTTAGATTTAATTTTATCAGATATATTTAATAGTCATTATTAGAGAAAAAGAGAGAGAGAAAGAGAGAGAGAGAGAGAGAGAGAGAACGCGAGCGGGGAACGCGAGCGTGACCGCGAGAAAGAGCAATACGTACGATAAATATAACCTCGCGACCCTCGCACAAGGTGTATCCCAAGGAACCAGCCATCCGCAAGGCGCGAACTGTCACTCCAGCACTGCACTTCGTTCGGAGTGTTCGGACGCGACGACGCAGACGGAATATTTCTCGACGACGCGGACGTCTAAAACGGCCCATAACATGTACGAGTATGATTCGCGAGTCCGACTCGGCGAGCTTGATTCGCGAACCGGACTCGACCGTTTTTCACCACACACACACACACTCCCGAATAGTCTCGATTCTATAAACGTTGATCCCGTTGTTGATCTAATCTCGACGACGCGACGCCGGACGTCTAAAGCGACCCATAACATGCGTACGTTTTATTCGCGAGCCGGACTCAAACGTTCTTCACCACACACACACTCCCGAATAGTCCCGAAATTTGGACTCGTCGGACGCCGAGCCCGTCTCGTAACATCTCACCCACGAACGAGTGGAAACCGAGCCGAGCCGGACTCGCGACGTGTATAGGCCACTTTACGGTTATGTTTACATCCACAAAACGCGAACTCTGTCACCCTAGCACTCATGTACTCCGTTCGGAGTGTTCGGACGCGACGACGCGAACGGAATATTTCTCGACGACGCGGACGTCTGAAGCGGCCTATAACATGTACGAGTTTGATTCGCGAGCCGGACTCAAACGTTTTTCACCACACACACACTCCCGAATAGTCCCGAAATTTGGCTCGTCGGACGCCGAGCCCGTCTCGTAACATCTCACCCACGAACGAGTAGAAACCGAGCCGAGCCGGACTCGCGACGTGTATGGGCAACTTTACGGTTATGTTTACTCCTGTCACGGTCACCTCACATGTGATCGATCGATCGAACTAACGCATCTCTACGCGTAGAGACTAGAGCGCCGCATAACGGCAAGGGTATGAACTGGACAAAATCAGACACTACAGCGCTGCGCCGCACGCCGTGGCGAGCACAGCAACCGTAATACGTCGACGTTACTGAATTGAAAATTTCACACTTTATCCTATGCATCGTAATATCTCCGCTCGTAGGGCACGTAGCGGAAAAATAAAAACACTTTTCTTATATAAATTTGGTCTAAGCTTTACGATAAGCCTAGTTAGAACTTGATCCGTTCACTGGTTATCGAGATCTAAAAATCTCGGGTACTTGCAACTCGTCGCGTCGCGTATATAGAGCCACGGCTGTCTCGCTCCGCGCGTACTTGGCGCGAGACACTACCGTGTCTCTTGATTATTCTAAAAAGAGAGAGAATGAATAAAGAATAATACAAATGTTTAGATCTTACTAACAAGGAAACCCACGGAGGTGTCCCACTCTGATCTTGATGAGCTTTATACATGTTGTTGTGTAGACAAAAATAAGAGATACGTCTTTTTTTATACGTGCCCATACGCATGTTTAGAGGGTGAACACCCCTTCGGAAAAAATCGATTTTTTTCTTTCGGGCCGAATATCTCCGAAACTATAAAAGATAGAAAAGTTTTCAAAAATGTAAATTAAATGGCTTCAAAAGTACTTTGAAATAATAACAAAATATTTTTTTTATTTCTTTTATTTTTTAACATACCCCCGCCACCAATACATTTTTTTCAAAATTTTAAAATTTTTTTATCACCAAATAAGAGGTTGTTTTTTTACGAATTCAACCATGTATGATAAAGTTATGTTACGATAAACCATTTTTGAGAAATAATTATAAACGCCTCTGTACACACTTTATCCGTGTCCGCCTATGCGCTCGATTCTTCATGCAACGCGTTCTGTTTGCATCTTCGCGTACTTACACCTAATAGAAGATCACTAATACATTTGGAAAACATTCTACGTAATCATGGAAGTTTTTATCGTGTTCTAGAGTCTAGACATAACAACTGAATCATAGATTGTAAATAATGTAAATCAAATCATGCGCGACGCATATCAAATGTGTATGTTTCTAATTTGAGACATCACAAGGTGACTTATATATCGAAGTAATAATAAGTATTATATATTATTATATCGAATTGTATAATATTCATACACATTAGTCGCCTAGCTTTTGTTGTGAGCGCACAACGTATATAATCAGTAAATATAGTACCTAGCAACAGCCGTTATTTATAAGAAATCCGACTCTCGCTACTAAAATAAGTTGAATCTGCACTTTATCCAAAAACCTGACGATTGCATTGGACGACCGATCGTCCGATGCAAACCGACACCGGAACCAAGAGCGCTAACTCTGGGACGACCCAAAAGCGCTGATATGAAGGACAACTCAAAGCGCTGACAACGAGAAGTCAAAGCTAACTCGGGAGCCTCGTTGGGGTAATGGTATAAAAGTTGTCGCTTTACGAGCGCTAGCTTAATACGTGACATCGTTTTATTGTGTATTAATTGCTGCGTGTGATTTTGTAGGTATGTATTAATATTCTGGAAAAAAATGTTTATTAATGTTTTACTTCTTTTACAATTTAACTTTTATAGTATTTTTTAAGTTAATTATGACAAAGGTTCTTATTTGTTGTATTTTTCTCACAGTATTATCAAGAAACGTTTCGTGGCAACTACTTTTGTGGAAGAAACATTAAACACAGACGTTTATACATTGCGTAAAATTATTTGTCTTCATTCTTCCAAATTTCTCAAGAACAAAATATTTTAAAAGAAGGTATTATATATGCTTGTTCTTTAAAGTGTAAAAAATTGTTAATGCCAGAAATATTATAATGTAAATACAATGAGCATATAATAAAACGTTACCATTCTTTATGCATGATCACTAATTATATGTTAAACATATATCTGTTATCATATATATTATTTATTATTTATAATTTTTAAGGTAAAATGCAGTTTAATCCAAGAAACGTTATAATACTGCTGTATACTGCCGCTACTTTTAATTTGCTACAAACTCCTTTCACAAATGAAGAAATCGAAGTTAAAGATAAAATAGAAAATATGTTACAACAAATGTATGAGGAAAAATATGAAATAGAAGAAGAAGATTCTCTTGATTTTCTAAATTCCTTTGATGTACCAGAATCACAACTAATAACAGAAGAAGAAGAAAGTGAGGAAGAAGAAGCATCATATTATGTGAAGAAAATGACATGTGTAAATGATTAAATCCCACTCGAATACAAAAAAAGTGCAGCAGACTTTTGGAAATCTGCTGATTCAATTGAAAGAAGATCTTTTGAGACCGTTGGCAATGATTACGTAGAATGTTTTCCAAATGTATTAGTGATCTTCTATTAGGTGTAAGTACGCGAAGATGCAAACAGAACGCGTTGCATGAAGAATCGAGCGCATAGGCGGACACGGATAAAGTGTGTACAGAGGCGTTTATAATTATTTCTCAAAAATGGTTTATCGTAACATAACTTTATCATACATGGTTGAATTCGTAAAAAAACAACCTCTTATTTGGTGATAAAAAAATTTTAAAATTTTGAAAAAAATGTATTGGTGGCGGGGGTATGTTAAAAAATAAAAGAAATAAAAAAAATATTTTGTTATTATTTCAAAGTACTTTTGAAGCCATTTAATTTACATTTTTGAAAACTTTCTATCTTTTATAGTTTCGGAGATATTCGGCCCGAAAGAAAAAAAATCGATTTTTTCCGAAGGGGTGTTCACCCTCTAAACATGCGTATGGGCACGTATAAAAAAAGACGTATCTCTTATTTTTGTCTACACAACAACATGTATAAAGCTCATCAAGATCAGAGTGGGACACCTCCGTGGGTTTCCTTGTAAGTCTATCTTAGCATAAAACAATGATCTACATATATATATTATTCATTAATTCTTTTTATCTCCAATATTTATAGCATTTCCTTCATAAATTCGCCATTTGCATGAATGTATTTTTCAAAGCTTCGAAGCCTCAAACTTTAAAACTTAGAATCTTTTAAGTTGTCAAAAGTAAGAGCTGTAATATATGTATAACAGATAACTGTACATTATCAACTACTTGCATACTAACCTCCTTCATAATTTGTGATCCTTGCCCTTGCCAATCTGTTTGGGGGGACATTTTCATTATCCTGCCAATCCTGCCATTCATCAGCATTTGCAGTAGTGCACTGTGGTGCGTTTGTAGTACGTGGTAAATCTAAAACACAAGTGTAATATAAGTTATCATTATAATATTTCAAAATAATGTTAACACATTATTCTGAACATGTCAAATTTATGAATTTGTGAAATGCAAAATTTTAAAAAATAAATACAATAAAGGGCAATGGTATTTATAATTTTTTCAATATCTATTTTATACATAAATGTATAAACACGTACACATATATTTATTATCTCCAGTTATATCGGATGAAATACGTATCATACAAAACCATGCAAAATTGATATAAAAACATAGTCCGCTACACATAATTAGTAAAAAATAACATTAAAGTGTAGATGAAATAAGCAACAAAACAGTAAAAATACATATTTTAATACGTAGGTACTTATATTATATTATTTTAACATTTAATAAGGTAAAATTACAAGTTTTACTTACAAAAGGTAGCAAAATAATATGGTGGCAAAATAATGGCGAAATATACGGTACAAGTATTTGTCAAAAAGTGCCTGATGTCTCGGGAAACTCCGGATCCCAAAAACCTTTAAAAAGATGTATTATACATAAAACATAAAAAAGTGATAATGAAATAAAATACTGTACCTTCTGGTGTATTTGGTCGCTCATATTTGTGTCGATGTCGCGAGCTTCGATTCTTCCGTTTTTGTAATTCTTCTTTTGACAATGACAAACTCTTGTAATACTAACATCAAATATCATGAATTGCTTTTTTATTAGAAAAATACTTATATTAATATTTATATTTATATTTCTTTCTTTTATTTATATTTATATTAATTCATTTAGATATATATTTTTATTTATTCATATATCTTATATAAGTATACTGTTAATATTGCATTACCTCTCTGCATTCCCAGCAATCCTGGCCGTTTACTTTTGCTCTGTCAGCTTTACATCGCATGTTAAGCTGCTTTGAAATGTCCTTTCTTTTTGACCATCTGTAAATAATGTTTTCATTACATATATGAAAGCAACTTACACACATTACCACGATTGTTAAGTAATATTTACACATTAAACTTATCCAGTAAAATTTTTTTTCAGGAGGCTTGTTTTCTGTGTCATCCAAATAGAAATTATCCATGTAATTTATATTTGCAGCTTGCTCTCAAGGCATACAAAAAGGTTCGTCTTCGCAGGCAAAGTCATTTCTATTTTCAGTAAGTACTTTGCCTTTTTTTCCTTTATGTATTAATAAATTATCTTCCTTTTTAACTTTGATACGTTTTTTAATTTGAACATCACTCTTGTTATGCATTTTTATTGGTAAAAGACTACTTATATTAATGTCATCTTTCAATGTATTCATAGCTGCAGTATTCATCAAGAATTTATGTTCTGGTATTTGTGTCGAAGTATGTTTAGGCGAAGGACATAATCCAAAATCTATACGCTTCACAGGAATTTTCCTCTTCAGTTTTAAACACTGTTTGATTTTAGACGCAACACTTCTTTGCGTAGGACTAGGATAGATCACATCTTTTGAAATTTTACTATTAAAGTATGCAAGAGCTGTTTTGTTCACTAGTGTTGTAGCACTATCTTCACTAACAGGTGCATTTGCAGTAGCATTTGGTCGATATTGTTTTGGTCTCTTCCTTAGAGAGAATAATATTGATGGACTTTCTGGCTGATTTTTTTCGTCGGTATTTTTGGGCAAAGATTTGTATGCATTCAATGAACTAGCTTCCGTATCGGAATCTAATTCCAATAATGACATACTATTACTTTCTTGCACTATAGCGTTATTCATCGCTTCATGCTTCGTTTTCCTTTTCGTACAAGATGTATTTAACCGCCATTTGTGATGAAAAATGGCTACGAAATTCCAAATAAATATTAATAATTAATCGATGAATTAAAAAAAGGAGAAGAGGAATGCTTCGAAACATTTGTAGAGTTAAGCGGATCGCAATCATAAAGATGGAGACAGATATATACAGATACCGCTATTCCTCTTAATGGCAGATTTGTTAGAACATTTCAAGACAAAAATCCCAATATAAAAATGTCTGCTACAATAGTTTTTAAATGGAAAATCCCATTTAAATATATATGTATATGTATACATATACGATATACATACATATATTTATATATACATATATACACAGGGTGTACCATAAAGACCAGATTAACGCTTAATTCCTGAGATCATTTCAAGACAAAAATCATAATGCCAAAATGTCGAGGTTGCTACAGTGTTTAAACGGAAAAGGTTTAAAGTTCACTAGTGCTTGTCGAAATTTTGCGCACTCAGGGACGTTACATGTCAAAATAGCTCTTGCACACTTTACTATACACTCAATAGAAATATTTGAAATCGTTATTTAGTTTATTCTTTGTACACTGTTCGCAAGACCGACGAATATCGGGATGACAATTTGGCAGCCTCGACATTTTGGCATTAGGATTTTTGTCTATAAACAATCTCAGGAATCTACCCTTAAGAGTTGATCTGGTCTTTACGGTACATCCAGTATTAGACCAAGAGCTGGCGACATAAAATTCGAGATGCCTCGGTCCACGAAATATCTTACCTGGAAAAGGTTCGATTGCTACCGGCAAAGCGAAAGCCCGACCGTCAGAAGGCGCGCTGGAAGCTATATGCGTGGGCGGGCGATCAAACGTGTAAATTTTCCGACAAAAAAAACTGTCGATCGGCACGGCTGAAAATTTGCATACGTATCGAGGAGTATGAGAAAAAGCAGGGAAAAAATTGTCAGAAGAGTAAGTAGAAGCTAAAGGGTTGTCAGAAGCTGCCAAAGTTGCGAAAAATTTCGGAAAATTTACATATTAAGAAGAACTGACAATTTGCATTTGTATTGCTTACGTATAGAATAAACTAAGTGCAAAGTGTCAGAAGGCAAAGTGGAAGCGATCGGGAGAAAATCGGGTGCAAAGTGCGAGAGCGTCTTTCGGCGCGCGGCGCAGTGCGATCGCTTTTCTCTTGATTTTCACACCGTACATATTTCATAGCACTTCTGACAATTTATCTCAATATTCATAAAGGACTAAAGGAACTATTATTAAAATGTCAGAAGTCAATTGAGAAGATATACATTTTTATAAGACATTTAAAAAAATAAATTTTATTTGTAACAAAGTACATTTTGAAAAAATCAATCGGTTTCATATTCCGTATCTTGCACACTCTCTTCAAATTCAGGGTCTTTATCGCTATCATATTCGGACTCCTCGTCATCAACTGAAAATAATAAATAGTTAAATAAATTAAATAAATCATGTATACAATCAAGAGTCGCGAATTGAAAATTACCTTCCGAATCCTCATTATCCAAAATCATATCTTTTACTGATGGTGGCAACTGTAGGCCTTCAAACCATAGAAAGTCATATTTATTTTCAGTGTATGTCCATCCTGAAGTATCGAGCTCGAATTCGATTGGATCCGATAATGTTGCATTATTCCACAAGTGTGCAATATAGTGTGCTCTTCTCATTTGCTGTAGAAGCTCGGTGTAGCAAGGTGGCAAGCAGGAAGCGTCGAAGTTTTTAAATTTTTTTTTAAAAAAGCTTCGTCAGTATTTTTAATTTTTAGTCCAGTCGAGATAGACAGAAAAAGTCGCTGAAATGGAAAAAAGTCCTGGACGCAATTTTCTTTTTTTGTATGTTTCGGAGGGTCATGGGTAGTCTAAATTCGGATTTTCGGGATTCTAACCCTGTAGCGTTAGCCGCCATTTTGATTAGAAGGGTGATTTTGTTTTTATTAAATATCTCGTTTATTTTCAACTTTACAGTGAAAGTGGTAATAACCAAACTTGTAGAAAATTAAATTCTCTACAATTTTGATCCTTATCTTTTTTCACCTAGGGTCGATATTTTCGAACTTAAACGCAAAAGTGGGGGGTGAAATTTTTTTATTGCATTATTTCGTTTATTTTCAACTTTAGCGCATAAACTATAATAAACAAAGTTGTAGGGAATGAAATTCTGTACAAAGTTGGTCCTCATCCTTTTTTCCCTAGGGTTGATATTTTCAAACTTAATCGCAAAAGCGGGGGGAAATTTTAGTTTTTTTACAATACCACGCATGAATCCTTGGCTTAAAGTTGTAAATCGGAATTATGCAGTTTTTAAAAGATGTTTTTCATTATACCAAGTAAATTTAAGTTTAAAATAATCGAGATATATTGTAAAAAAACTAAAATTTTCCCCCGCTCTTGCGATTAAGTTCGAAAATATCAACCCTAGGGAAAAAAGGATAAGGACCAACTTTGTACAGAATTTCATTCCCTACAACTTTGTTTATTATAGTTTATGCGCTAAAGTTGAAAATAAACGAAATAATGCAATAAAAAAATTTCACCCCCCACTTTTGCGTTTAAGTTCGAAAATATCGACCCTAGGTGAAAAAGATAAGGATCAAAATTGTAGAGAATTTAATTTTCTACAAGTTTGGTTATTACCACTTTCACTGTAAAGTTGAAAATAAACGAGATATTTAATAAAAACAAAATCACCCTTCTAATCAAAATAGCGGCTAACGCTACAGGGTTAGAATCCCGAAAATCCGAATTTAGACTACCCATGTGCAACCGACGGCTGCAACCATCGTGCCGACTCCCACGGTGCGAAAAGGAGCGCCAACGGTGATAGACGATCGCATCCTGAAGCAGCCGCGCGTCACAACGAAGAAGGCAACAACGATGAAGCGATCCGTTCCCAAGAACAAGAAGGAAACACCGTCCAGCCAATCCGGCTCGGACGATCCCGGACAAGACAGCCGGATACTGGCTGCGATCGAGGACGCGACGAGGGCGACGATCCCGCGACCAGAAAAAAAAGACATTTAAGTACAAACGCGGGCATTCATGTATATTCATAGACACATAAGTTAGATATAAGCAGTAGTTATTAAGCGTAATGCAAAGTCCCTCGATAAAGTTTTGTTGGTAAAGAATGATTTAATTTTGGGCATCAGATTTTTTTTTATTTCTTTGGTTTCAGTTAAAGATGATTAACAATAAAAAAAAATAGTATTTTCTTTGATTAACGAGTTCCTCATTTATTTTACGTTAGTAAGAAAAGTTGAAAGCTAGTCAGTTAGCTTGTGAAGGTACCATAGGTCGGTACAATCAAATAGTTATTTAGTTCTTGCATTGAACGACGGTAAAGGTCGGCGGAGGTAGAGTGCGGCTATTTCAAAATCAGCATACTCCGATGGTAGGTGATGTGGACGCAGGGAGATGCGTAATCATCGGTAAGGACGCGCGCAAACCTCACCATACCCGAAAAGGGGTAACCGTCGGACATGGTTACCGAATTGAGGTAACCACCGGGCCGATCAGCGGGCGGTTAATAATGACACGCATCGGGCATCGCCCTTATGCCAGCGTTAGATAGCATGGTGTATGCGTGGATCTCGAGATCACCATACCATGGGGTATGGTAGGCGGATCGGGTAAACCATGGGGCGGATCGGAAAAACGCCGACGCGAATAAGTCATTGGCATCGCCGGTAATGCAATAACACCAATAAACCGCAGGCCGGATGTGCGGAACCGGAAATCACCATACCATGGGGTATGGTAAGCGAACTACGCAAACTGATAGGCGGGCCGGCGAAAGGCCGACGTAAATAGCTTACGGGCATCGCGGATAATACCGAACCATCGGTAAACTGTGGGTCGGATACGCGGGGACAGAGATGGCCTTACCACGGAGGCGCGGTCAGGTGCCTGGCCAAACTAGAGAGCCGTTTCGCAAAACAAGCGTAGAACCGCGGTAAAAGTAGAATGTAAGGCCGAGTATGACCAGCGGTCAGCGGACCGGAAGTACGGATCGGCCAGGACCGGGACCATGGTGGAGGTAGAACAGCCGTGGTATGCGAAACGCGACGAAAGCGTGATCCGATTGCGACGCGACACGAGCATCAGTAAAACAGCGATCAGGGTAGTCGATCGGACTGACCAGCGAGATAGAAAATCGTTAACATCTAAATCGGGGCGATACCACGTATGGTCGCGAGCGAGCGCGGAGGCATAAGAATAAAACGCATGCGTTTTATGATCTAATATTCTGTAAACGCAGAGTTTCATTTCCATTACTTATAGTGGAATAATATAATATTTATAGTTGAATAATATAGAGTTAAAATAGAATTCTCTGGAAATGAGGCGCTGCGTAGAAGGATCGAGAACGTAGGCAAGAACTTACATTTGGAGAAAAAAGTTGTTTGTCCGCGCGAGCACGTGAACAATGTGATGACAAGATTCGGCTGACAAACAGGGAGGAACGCGGAAGCGAAACCTGCCCGAGTGGAACAAGTGGCGTTCACGCGGCAGATGGCTGTGAGGAGGCGTACCCTGGCAAGAGAGGGGAACCAGCGCCGAGGTATAAAGCCGGAGCGGAGCCCACCGGTAGGGGATTTTCGTCGCCCGAGCTCCGAACAGAACAGTCGGTTATCTTCAAGACCTAGTAGAGTAGAACATATTGTAAACCGGCATAGAATATCCCGCGGTAGACGCGTTAAAACTAAAGACCCGCGAGTATAAATCGTATTGCTTGTATATAATATAAAATAAACAATTTTATAATTTTGATACAAAAGGAAATACGGTTATCTGAATTTATTCGTGTGCGGTCAAAATCATTATCCGATATACTCACCTGATCCTGATACTTACCTGTCGGCGATCCTACGTCCGTTCGGGGAGATCCATAGGCGGTCCAGCGAAGGTCCAGACGGCGAGAGTCAGCGGTGCACAGCTGCAGTCCGAAGGAGGTCCGAGGTACTTGGTCCAGCGGCGATCCTAGATCCAGCGGTGACGTGGCAACCTGAAACAGAAAAAGTAAGGGGAATCAGCGGGGTGCGGAAAATCGGGAATTTATTAAAATCATTCAGAATCCTTTCTCGGTTTCGTGGAAAAAATCGAGTGGCGACCGTGTCAGAGACACAGATTAGTAGCGTGGGGGGGAAACTCACTCCTCCGTACGGTTACACATGACCCTCCGAAACATACAAAAAAAGAAAATTGCGTCCAGGACTTTTTTCCATTTCAGCGACTTTTTCTGTCTATCTCGACTGGACTAAAAATTAAAAATACTGACGAAGCTTTTTTAAAAAAAATTTAAAAACTTCGACGCTTCCTGCTTGCCACCTTGCTACACCGAGCTTCTACAGCAAATGAGAAGAGCACACTATATTGCACACTTGTGGAATAATGCAACATTATCGGATCCAATCGAATTCGAGCTCGATACTTCAGGATGGACATACACTGAAAATAAATATGACTTTCTATGGTTTGAAGGCCTACAGTTGCCACCATCAGTAAAAGATATGATTTTGGATAATGAGGATTCGGAAGGTAATTTTCAATTCGCGACTCTTGATTGTATACATGATTTATTTAATTTATTTAACTATTTATTATTTTCAGTTGATGACGAGGAGTCCGAATATGATAGCGATAAAGACCCTGAATTTGAAGAGAGTGTGCAAGATACGGAATATGAAACCGATTGATTTTTTCAAAATGTACTTTGTTACAAATAAAATTTATTTTTTTAAATGTCTTATAAAAATGTATATCTTCTCAATTGACTTCTGACATTTTAATAATAGTTCCTTTAGTCCTTTATGAATATTGAGATAAATTGTCAGAAGTGCTATGAAATATGTACGGTGTGAAAATCAAGAGAAAAGCGATCGCACTGCGCCGCGCGCCGAAAGACGCTCTCGCACTTTGCACCCGATTTTCTCCCGATCGCTTCCACTTTGCCTTCTGACACTTTGCACTTAGTTTATTCTATACGTAAGCAATACAAATGCAAATTGTCAGAAGTTCTTCTTAATATGTAAATTTTCCGAAAATTTTTCGCAACTTTGGCAGCTTCTGACAACCCTTTAGCTTCTACTTACTCTTCTGACAATTTTTTCCCTGCTTTTTCTCATACTCCTCGATACGTATGCAAATTTTCAGCCGTGCCGATCGACAGTTTTTTTTTGTCGAAAAATTTACACGTTTGATCGCCCGCCCACGCATATAGCTTCCAGCGCGCCTTCTGACGGTCGGGCTTTCGCTTTGCCGGTAGCAATCGAACCTTTTCCAGGTAAGATATTTCGTGGACCGAGGCATCTCGAATTTTATGTCGCCAGCTCTTGGTCTATATATATGTATACAGGATGCTTCTGAAATAGGTGGCCAAACTTTAAGAGCATATTCTATTCATTAAAAAGACGAAAAAAAGTCATATAAACATGGGTCCAAAAACGCTTCTTTTCAAGTTATATTATTCACTACATGTTTCGGACCGACAGAAACTGTGGCGAAACGTTAATTCACGCGCGAAGCGCGTGCACGGTGTTTGCGAGGCACCTGCGAGATATATGTGACGACGGCCGCTCCAGTCAGTCGGCATCGAACCTCTGAGTGTGACACACGCAAATAAAGCGAATATTGAACAAGTGCGATCGAGTAAATTGTCTATTAACCTGGTGGCACTTCCTTAAGGGAACGGCCACGTTTTCCTTCTGCCCACAATAAGATATTAACACGCGAAAGGATCCTGAGGTGGAGGCGGACGGAACATAAAATGGTCCTTCGAGCCGGATAGTAAAGAGTAATGTAGAATGAGATCGTTAGATAATTTGAAATACGATGAAAGTAAATGTGATAATTGCGTGTGTCGATTCACTGGTATAGAGACTGAATAAGTGATAAGAGTGATTGCTGGACAATTAGTCGATGCCGACTCTATAATTTAGTAGCGAAAAAACGCGATTGCCAGAGAGGTTCGACAAATTTGAGTATATGAGTTATTGAAATGAAAAAATAAGTTATTGAAGTGTCGCTGATAAAATTTGAAGTGCAAAAAATCGATTAGTTAGAGATAAGGGCATTTGTACAAGTAAATTCAAATGGAGAATTTGGACGTTAAAGCTCTGGTGCAAAGGCGATCAGTAGTCAAAGGTCAAATAACAAGGTTTCGAAATTTTCTCGAGAGCTATACATTGAATCCTGAGCCGACTCAGCTGAGGGAGCGTTTAGCGAAGCTTAGACATTCTTGGGATGTTTACAACGATGTCCAAACACAAATAGAGATGGTAGAAGGTATTCAAGCTGATCCGTTGGAGAGAGGTACGTTTGAAGATTCGTATTTTGAACTTGTCGCAAAGGCGGACGTATACACTGCTGTGGCAGCTACAACCCAGCAGGCGAGAACGAATAACAATAATAATAATGTAGACTCGAATACAACGCGTGTCGTGAAATTGCCGACTATTAATTTGCCGACGTTTGACGGTACTTATGATACATGGTTATGCTTTTATGATAATTTTAAATCAATCATACATGATAATAGCGAAGTAAAGCCTGTACAGAAATTACAATATTTGAGATCTTGCTTAAAGGGAGATGCTGCGCAAGTTATAGAGTCACTCGCGACATCCGCCGAGAATTATGAAATTGCGTGGACTTTGCTTATGGAACGATTCGATAATAAGCGCGTTATAATACAAACTCATGTACGAGCGTTATTTGAATTGCCAACCATGATAAAGGAATCATCGATATGTTTACGATCATTAGTTGATAACTCGTTGAAACACTTGCGTGCGCTAAAGGGTTTGGGCTTGCAAACTGATTATTGGGATGCAATGTTAATTCATTTAATAACTTCCAAATTAGATAGAAACACGCACAAGGAATGGGAGCGCTCGATTGATGGGACGCTCTTGCCCTCGCTTGAGGACCTTTGGAAATTTTTGAGAAACCGATGTCACGTTCTGGAGAACATTGCATCCGGTACGACGTTGCAGCTTAGAAATAACGGACGATTGCCGATGCGAGATGGTAGGCAGCCGTATAATTGTTTGACTGCTCAGGAGGTACAGCGTTGTCCGGTATGTAACAAGGCGCATAATATAAGAAATTGTGAAGAGTTTCTGCATTCAGATCATTCCACGAGATTGTCAAAGGTTAAGGCGGCACATTTATGTTTTAATTGTCTGCGCGCTAATCATTCGGCTAACGTTTGTAGGGCTAAACCCTGTTCAAAATGTAAGCGTCGCCATAATGAATTATTGCATTTTCCCGAAGCACAGGTGTCTGCGAATGTAGTGCAGCAGTCGGAGGGAGAGAATGTACCGGCAATAAAGAATTTTCAGTCTATAGCGTCGTCGCATGTGCTTTTATCCACTGCGCTGATAAGAATATTTGACAGCTTCGGAAAGATGCACAGATGCAGGGTCTTGCTGGATTCTGGCTCGCAGTCAAATTTTATTACGAATGCATTGGCGGAGATATTAGGTTTACGAAGAAGAGAAGTAAACGTACCAGTATCTGGATTTGGGCAGGCTCTTACACATATTAAATACGCTTTAGACGCGGAAATACAATCTAATGATGGTCGCTTTAAGTCAAGGCTTACATTTCTCGCGGTAAATGAAATTACTGAAAGTCTACCTGCAAGATACGTTAGTAAAAATAGTTTTGATATACCGCCTAATATAAGACTAGCAGATCCAGAATTTTGCAAGCCCGCGAAAATAGATGCGCTTATTGGAGCGGAAACATTTTTTCATCTTTTATGTGTCGGTCAAGTTAAACTCGGATCAGAGGGTTCCGCTGTATTGCAGAAAACTAAACTAGGTTGGATCATTGGAGGTAGAATCTATGATTGTAATGCTCGAGAAAATGGTAGAACAGTTTGTAACTTATCGCTGGATAAGATTTCTTTGCAATTAGAAAAATTTTGGGAATTAGAGGCAATGCCCGATGTAAAGCATTTGTCAGATGAGGAAAGAGATTGTGAAGCGCACTTCAAAAGGTTTACGGTTAGAGACGAGGACGGTAGATATTGCGTTAGGCTGCCGTTTAATAAAAATAAAGATAAATTAGGCGAATCTTATCGTTTAGCCGAAAGGCGACTGTATTCGACGGAGCGACGGCTAAATTCAGATGAATCATTGCGTGCGGAGTACTCGCATTTTCTTGGGGAGTATCTGAGACTAGGGCATATGATTGAGGTAACGAACAATGAGGATGCGAGGAAAGGTTATTTTATGCCGCATCATGCTGTAATAAAAGGCGAGAGTATCACTACAAAGTTAAGAGTTGTTTTTGACGCATCAGCTAAGACTGATACTGGTATTTCATTAAATGATGCTCTCATGACAGGCCAAGTGTTACAGGATGATGTGCCCTCTATAGTTACGCGATTCCGTTGTTATCCATATGTAATGTCTGCAGATGTCGAAAAAATGTTCAGGCAGATTCGAATGCATCCTGAAGATACTAAGTACCAGAAGATATTGTGGCGTGAGGACCCGAAAGAAGTCGTCAAGATATATAGCTTACAGACTGTAACATACGGCACGACAGCTGGGAATTTTCTTGCGACTCGATCTCTGGATCAGTTGGCTACTGATGAAGAACGTACATTTCCGTTGGCGGCAGGGATATTGAGGAAAGATTGTTATGTTGACAATGTTCTTACCGGAGCCGATAATTATAAGGAGGCCTACAACCTCCGGAATCAATTGATCGAGCTCCTCCATAGAGGCGGATTCCACTTGCGGCAATGGGCTTCAAACGACAGTAGGTTGATTGATGATCTTGCCGAACAATCTAATATGGAGCATCTGTGTCTAGATGGCAAGAATACTATAAAGACTCTAGGAATTCATTGGAGGTGCAAGGATGATACCATCATCTACATTATGGGTGAATACCTGAGCGCTGGTAAGCGTCTTACTAAACGAACGCTGCTATCACAGATTGCAACAATATTTGACCCGCTCGGATTGTTGGGACCAATTATAGTCCAGGCTAAGATCATCATGCAGCGTCTTTGGGAGCTTAAGCTAAAATGGGACGAAACGGTTCCTATGGATATGGTGACGTTATGGAATGAATATAGAAATCAGCTTAACGAGATGGGCTGTTTCAGCGTGCCGAGGAAGATAATCATGGATAGGCATTGCAATTTGCAACTACACGGATTTTGTGATGCGAGCGAGAAGGCTTATGGCGCATGTATATATCTGCGCTCGAAGGATGAGGCAGGTCATTGCATGGTAAGACTCGTATGCGCCAAATCACGAGTGGCTCCTCTGAGAAAGGTATCGCTGCCCAAGTTGGAGTTATGTGCCGCTGTATTACTGGCAGATCTGTATGCGGCGGTGGACAAGGCATTAAAGCGAACCTTCAATCAAAAATATCTTTGGTCGGATTCTACAATTACGATTCACTGGATATATTCCTCGCCTCATAAACTAAAAACATTCGTAGCAAACCGCGTAGCTCGCATACAGACTGTCACGGAGAAGACCCTTTGGAGACACGTTCCATCTGAAGAAATCCAGCCGACGCATTGTCTCGTGGACAACTTCCAAGGGATTTTTCACAAAATAAACTATGGTTAAATGGACCTGAATGGTTGAAGGAGGAAGAAGAAGCATGGCCTATCAATCTAGTAGAAAAAATTGAAGTGCCAGAGCAAAGGACCGTTATCAGCTTGAAGACAACGATCTCGGCGGACATCATCGAGCGATTTTCGTCGTTAAATACGTTGCGAAGAGTTGTAGCGTATTGCCTGCGATTCGCACATAACAGTCGCGGTAAGGAGAGACGTACGGGATGTATTAGGACTGTCGAGTTGCAGGAGGCCCTGAACTGTGTAATTCGTTTGGTGCAGGCTAGTGCGTTTGCTCAGGAAATGCGTGATCTGCGAAGTGGTAAGATGATAGAGTCGAAAAGTAGATTATTACCATTAAGTCCATTTATCGACAACTTAGGAATACTGCGAGTAGGCGGAAGGTTAGAACATGCTAATTTGAATTATAATCAAAGGCATCCGATACTGCTCCCCAGCGATAGTCGTTTTACTAAATTAATATTCAAGGAAGTTCACATTAAGAACCACCATTGCGGCGTGCAAACTACGTTGTATATAGTAAGGCAATCGTATTGGCCCCTTAGAGGGAAGAATATTGCGAGAAGTACTGTACGTACATGTATGAAATGTTTTCGCTTTGCGCCGCCCACACCAGGGTATGTAATGGGAAGCCTTCCGAAAGATAGACTAGTGAGCACGCGTCCATTTGAAACGACGGGTATAGATTATTGTGGTCCGTTTTTTATAAAGGAAAAACGCTTTCGTAACAGAAATAAAATTAAGATCTATGTCGCGGTCTATATATGTCTTACTACAAAGGCGGTGCATTTGGAGGTCGTTTCGGATTTAACCACGGAGGCATTTATTGCCAGCCTGCGCCGGTTTTTTGCTAGACGCGGAAAAGCCAGAGTAATTCATTCAGATAACGCTACTAATTTTACAGGGGCTAATAGTGAGTTGAAACAATTGTATGAATTACTCAATTCGAAGCAGCATAACGACGAGGTTGATCACTTTTGTGGCGACCAAGGAATTGAATGGAAGTTTATTCCCCCTCGTTCACCACACTTTGGTGGACTATGGGAGGCCGCCGTAAAGGGATTTAAGTATCACATGCGTCGGACAATTGGGGAAACTTTATTTACGTTTGAAGAATTCAACACGTTCGTAATTGAAATCGAAGCCGTACTTAACTCGCGACCGCTCACTCCTCTGTCTTCGGATCCAAATGATATTTTGGCTCTCACACCCTCACACTTTTTAATTGGTAGTACATTGTCCGACATTCCCGAAAATGATCTGACAGATGTGCCTACTAACAGATTGTCCGTCTGGAGGCACATTCAAAAAATAAAACAGAATTTTTGGAGTCGTTGGAGCAAAGAGTATATTAACGAATTACAGCAGCGTACTAAATGGTTGAAACCTGACTGCTCACGTATTGAAGTGGGAACGTTAGTTATTATCAAAGATAGTACCAGACCCCCGTTACAATGGCAATTGGGCAGAATAGTGGATGTGCATCCGGGACCGGACAAGACAGTTAGAGTGGTAACAGTAAAGACGAGTACCGGACTATATAAAAGAAGCGTAAAGGGCCTGGCGCCGTTGCCCGTCGAATAGGTAGAATAAACATAATTTATGAGAAATATTGTATTTAATTGACGACCGTCGCAAGCAAAACAATTTATTATCTTTTTGACGTTATTATTATTGAGAGGATCTCAAGGCGGGCAGGATGTTTCGGACCGACAGAAACTGTGGCGAAACGTTAATTCACGCGCGAAGCGCGTGCACGGTGTTTGCGAGGCACCTGCGAGATATAGGTGACGACGGCCGCTCCAGTCAGTCGGCATCGAACCTCTGAGTGTGACACACGCAAATAAAGCGAATATTGAACAAGTGCGATCGAGTAAATTGTCTATTAACCTGGTGGCACTTCCTTAAGGGAACGGCCACGTTTTCCTTCTGCCCACAATAAGATATTAACACGCGAAAGGATCCTGAGGTGGAGGCGGACGGAACACTACATGTATGCTCAAGTTAATGAAAACTGTATAATAGGGAAGCTCAACGTCTCTATCGACAAATCTTTTCTCAAAAACAATGTCCTGCTAAAATAACTTCATTTCGGTCCATTTACTTACCAAAGTGAATTTACTTGTGTTATAAATAAAGTGTTTACAACTTGGAAAGGAAGCATTTCCGAACCCATGTTTATATGACTGTTTTTCATCCTTGCAGCGAGTGGAATATGCTCTTAAAGTTGGCCACCTATTTTTGAAGCACACTGTATATTACACATACAGTACCGCTCAAAAGTATTTTGTACATAATATTTTAGTTGGTAACATTGGCAAGCGGTAAGCAAGTTTAGATCAAAATTGCTTACCGCTTGTCAATGTTACGAACTAAAATATTATCTACAAAAAATAACTATTACTTTCCATCTTCTGTGTGGAAAGAGGATGGAAAAATGGATGTCAGATTTAACTGTAGGAATGTATAAAAGGGAGAACGGCAAACTTCTCATTTGCGTGTGGCAATTTAACATATTTTTTAACAATGGTTTGAAGTGGCCAGGATTTCAAATCAGATAAGGAATGAACTGAATAAACATCAAGTAAGGAAGATGAACAGGGAACATTATACAGATCTTCCTTTTCCAAGAATTCACGACCAATAATGACAGGAACATTCTGTTTTGCGCAGTAAGCCACATTTTCTATACAGACAATTGCGCCACAACTTAAACCACAACAGCTATCAGCGAGTGTCCCAGCTTTAAATGTCATTTCGTTGAACTTGATAACTTTATATTGTGGATTGTGACAATTTGGTATTAGCGGGCCATCGTTATGTAACAACAATAAATTACAATGTTTTGAGGCAGAATGTGACAAAGCAGTTGATGTGTGTAAGTTCTTTTCTTTTTCAATGCATTTCCGCACAACTTGTTCCAAAGGTTTTTCTGCTTTTCGTAGGTATTTTTTAAGTATCTGCATATAGTTTTCGAATTTAAACGCACTGAAGTTGTCAAGAGGTCCAAATCTTTTCACATCATCCACAACATGACTTAAACTGTGAACATTATGTGAGACGTTTTTAAGTCCGTACAGTTTTATAAATGTTTCAATAAAGAAACAAATGAGACGTTGCGCATAGCTTAAGTGTTCATGTAAATCCTCTGAAGACAAGATCCTTGTAATGACGTGTAATGTCATAAAATGTATGTATGCATTTTTCTTTAATATAGATTTAAATGCTAACGGACCCGTGTACAATAATATTTGTCTGTATTCTGTGGCTTTCCATAATTTTATACAATCCAATCTTCGTGGTTTTCTTGCAAACTCTACAGGTATTGATGGCTTTAAATGAGTAATTAAACGTGTGGAAATTTCGTCCACGGCTCTCTGTGGTAGTCGATATTGTACTTCTCCATAAATATATAAGTACAATAATTTGCGCGCTAATCTTAAAAAAAAACAAGTGCATAGGGTCCCTCGGAACATTTTGTACAGGTTTGAAATAAGGAATCTTTAACAGACTACACGTTGTATTTGGTTTGTGATAACTTTCGTCTACCTTTTGTACAAAGTCATCATCTGATCTAAGTGGTGCGTCAATTTGTGGGAAACATATCCGATTTCCTACATATTGTCCTTGCGTAGTACACTTTGTACAACTAGAATATCCACAATGTCCTTTGACACATAAAACGAATTATTTAGCTGGCGCATCACAAATTAAAGCTTCAATCCGGCATGCTATCTGTCGACCGTTGAAGTTAATTCCATTTTCGCATATTTCTGTAGCCTCATTGACAAAATCTTTTAAGAAATCATTGCTATCCTCCGGTTTTTCATAACCATGATACAGCCCAATCATAAAAACGTTGTTATATGGAAAAACTGATCCAAGTATAGGCCAAAACTGTTGTTGCGATGATTTTGTTAAAGGCAATCCATCAATGTTTACAGCTATTTTCAAGCAATCAATATTCTCTTTTACAGAAGATAATATTTGTCTGATTGGTTCCACTAAACCAAAATGATAATATGATCCTGGTACAACTGTACGGATGTGTTGTTGTCTTGGTGTTTTTAAAAGTGTTCGTGCATCCGAAGAGAGTGTGGAAAAACATGGATGTTTCTTCAACGTTACTAGCAATGCTTTGAGAGCGGTGTGTGTAATGTTATGTTCTATAGCCCACACTGCAAGATTGTCTTGAAAATCGCTATCACTTTCATTTTCAAATGGCAGATCGCTTAATTCATCGCAAGAAACGTTTAAAGATGATTGTTGTGATTCCGATTCTGATTGTCTGTTTGCATTTTCATATTGTACAAATATGTTTGCATTTTCCTGTTGTACAAAAGTGACATTATTTCCACATTCCAGATCATTGTCAGTATCTATTATTGTAGAATTAATTCCGTCATTGTTCAAATCTGTTGTGAATTTACTATTATCACACGACAATAAAGTTCTATCAAACAAATTGTGACAAATAATATCTGCCTCTTGTGCACCTATTCTTCTAAGGTGTCGCTCTGATACATACAAGGTATCTTTTCTTTGACGTTTTCTATTCATTTCCATGTCAAGTGTTATATCTGTACAATATGAAAAAATTTATGATTGCAGACAAAATAGTGTATTTCTACTTGTAATATCATATATTATTTACAAGGTAAGCCAGTAATAGTGGTACAAGCGGAAAAATGTAATAATTCTTTATAAAAAAATAATTTATAAATGTAGAAATAATTTTTTTTTCAAAATGTTCTGTTTCAGAGAATATGTAGTTCCAAAATAATTGAATTTATTTAAAAGAAAACAAGGGTTGGGGTCAGTTTTTCCTTAAGTTAAGCTTAATGGCTGTAAAATTAAGTAAGTTATGTTGCTATATAAAAAATAAACGTAGTAAAAAGTTAAGTTACAGTTAAAATAAAATAACTTAATTTTAAAAACCATTGCATATGTTGTGAGCGCACAACGCAATAAGTATTAATTATGTAACTTATAAGTAATCCGAACCTAGCAACGGAAGTCGAATATGAAATCCGCCAAAAACCTGACGATTGCATCGGACGACGATCATCCGATGCAAACCGACACCGGAACCCAGAGCGTCCGACTCCAGGTCGACCGAAAACGCTGATGCGAAGGTCAGCACAGAGCGCTGACGACGAGAAGTCAACGCTAACTCGGGAGCCCCCGAGTTAGCAACAGAACGTCGTTCCGACATGATAAATACCGCCGATTCGGAAGATCGAGCGGGCAGTCTGTCATAAGATTTTGAAGCATACGTGCGGTCACCTTTACTAATTGTCAAACTTAGAATAATCTCGGGAATTGAACAAAGAAACCAAGACCGTTATAAATTGTCAACCATTTTAATTAAAGATATTCGTAAAGAAATATCTAAGCTATATTCATTTGAACACTCCGTGGTGTGCATCACTCCTCCAACCCGGAATTCCCGAATCCTTGTGCCGGCCCTGAGCTCAACCCCCGGTTCCGGCACGACAATTTGGTGGCAGCGGTGGGATTCCGTCACCTTGGAGGAGAGGCCAGATCGAGAGTGTTCGCCTGCAAAAGAGCGGATCGTGAGAAGGCGGTGAAGCAACCCTAAGAGGAACACCCGAATCCAGATCCAGAGCGAAGGAAGCACCCGGTAGCAGCCCACGAGTGTTATCAACGACACCGGAGAAGGCGCCGACCTACCACAACGGTGACTCGCCAGCCAAGCAGCCAGGCAACGAAGCAGCGGTCAACGACCAGCGCAGCGACAAGCAACATGCGACTACTAATGTAAGTCGAAATTGAAAAATTGTAAAGCGTATTGTAAAGCGTTATAAAGCAATATATGTCAAAGGACGGAAACACGTCCCGCCGAGCGAAATCGAGCTTATATTACGGTAGATGTCGGACGGTGAAACGCGAGATAGCCCCGCCCGCAATCCGTCGTGGTTACATAGAGCCGAAAGTGCGCCAGTGCGCCGAACACCTAGAGTCAGCCCTATAGGCCCCGTACGAATCGTAGAGGAAGCCGTTCGCGACATTGCAGAAAACGTCCGACGTAGCTTAGACTACTCGGATGACGATTCGCCGGTATTAGAATTACACCCGAACGTCATACTAGAGCGCGAATTTGCTTTCCTAGACGATAGTCTTTTACCCAGAAATAATAACGGTCCCCGAGATAACCCCAATAACGAAAACAATAATATTAACGAGAACAATAACGCGAATAATAACGAGGACGAAAGTGACGTACTCAGACTGCACCCGACAATAAGTGACGCACGTTCAAATACATCGGCCAATACACAGAGCCATAATTCCGAAAGAGGAGAGTTCTCTCTAACGTCCTACGACAGTAGCGTATTTGATCCGGAAGAAGAAGATTATATTCCCGCGGCCGGAAAAATGAGTCAGCAAAGAAGAGCGGCTCAAGCGAATGTACCCCGCGAGGACGCAAACGAAATGCCGGTATCGCCCGAGCAAGTAGACGCGGAAATAAACCGTTTAAGGTCAGTGAACCAACGGACACCCGCGAATAATCCACGTCGAGCCGCGGAATCTGCGCGAGAATGCCCAGGCATGCAAGATTCCGTACTTGGCGAACTATTAGAAGAAATCCGGTCAATGCAGGATCGTATGCGGAGATTAGAGACCGCGAATTACGAACGCGACGACCACAGAGTCCCACGCGCTTCTAGTAATGGACCATTCGACATAACTTACGGACGAACGTTGGAAGACGTCAGAAACCAATACGTACATTAAATTGAAGGAAGCCCGCGATATGATTCCGGAAATCGACGGAACTTCGCGCAGTCAGGTCCAAAAATTTCTAAACGCAAGCACCTATGCGATGAGCGAAATTAATCCCGCAGAGGAAAAATCACTACTAAAGGCCATACTTTGCACAAAATTAACGGGAAAGGCAATGTACGATTTCCAAACGCGCGACATACGTTCTTATGCTCAGTTAAAGCAGGAAATAGAAATGTGCTATTTAGCAAAGCGAAGCACCACGCATATTCAGCGAGAATTTAATATGCTCCGGCAAAAGCCAGGCGAAAGCGCGAGAGAATACGGACTCCGCGTAGATAAGTTATCTATGGAACTTTATCAATCAATGATCGAAGGCCGTGGACATACTTCCGAGCAAAGAAAAGCGATATTAGATACGATACAGGAGCTAGCGCTAGAAAATTTCCAGCTAGGACTCCGCGATGACATACAAACTATCGTGCGATCGCGAAATTACGCTAACCTTACAGCGGCAATTTTGGGCGCCACGTCAGAGGAGAAATTAAAAGGACCTCCTCAGCGCTCGACATACAATACCGACCGAAGCAAAAACGGTCAGGAGCAAACCCGACAAACTCAAAGCGTCGGAGTAAAGTGCCATAAATGCGGAAAGCTAGGCCATATTGGACAAGAATGCCATACGAGCCGATATGCAAACAGATATTCTCTCCCGAGAGCAGAAAAGCCCAGCGGAATAAATACCGTAGAAAAATATTGTAATTACTGCAAAAAGGTAAAGCATAAACGGGAAAAATGTTGGCTGTTAAATGGCCGACCCGAAAAGGAAAGGGCGCGCCAATCTAAATCTGATGGAAATAAAAAACCACAGGTAAATGCAGCAGCGAGAGCAAGAAAGCATGCGTCAGACAAGGACGACGAGATATCGTATAGCAGCAGCAGCGGCAGCAGCAGTAGCGGTGAAGAAGAAAAGAGACCGAGAAAGCATAAGGCGCGAGCCGTGAGCGAGTATCAAATTACTCAAGTGACGAGTAAGACTGATAAAAATTATAATCTCGACCTAGTAACACTCCCGGTGGAAGAAGCCAAAACGAGAAAAATAAATTTTTTACTCGATTCCGGAGCAGCCCTCACCTTTATCAAAATAGGTAACCTGAAGGGCGATACACAAATGCGTGAGAAGAAACTCGCGCTGACCGGGATAACAGGACACCAGCTGTATACCCTTGGCAAAATAAAAGCCACGATAAATTTGGGAAAGAAATTCATACGCCACACAATGTACGTGGTAAACGATGACTTCCCGATGGAATATGAGGGAATACTAGGAATCGACTTTATCAAAAAGCATCGAGCTGACTGTCTCCATGGGAAAAATGTATTGAGAATCGGCGGAGTAAATCTTAAGCTCCGACCATATAAAAGGGTAATATTACCGCCCCGCAGTAAAACAATCATACGAACGAGAGCTGCAGATCAAAATAAAATAGGTATTGTAAAACGTGTAAAACCTATTCCTGAAGTCTTTATCGGAAGTTGCATGATAAAACCCATAGATTCCACTTGTCTGATAAGCAAATTAAATATCACCGAGAAGGCAGTAGAGATGGTTACACCGCATGTAACTCTAGAAGAGGTGTCGGTGAATGACACGACTGACGTACGCACATTACACGCGACTGAAGAGCGCAAGTCAATTCAAGAACGGCGAGAAAAATCACGTAAAAAACGCATGAAACATTTAAATAATAAGGAAAGAAAGGCGTTAGAGCAGATATGCGACGATTTTTGCGATGTATCTCACTTACAATTAGAAAACGATAAGCTAACACGCACCACGGCGGTGAAACATGAGATCACGACGCGAGCTGACAGCGCGCCGGCGAACGTCCGCCTACCCGAGAAGCATAAAGAAAAAGTAAATCGACAGATTGAGATAATGCAAAAAGATGAAATCATTCGCCATAGTACGAGTCAGTGGAATTTGCCAATATTAGTGGTTCCTAAAAAACCTGATGCCTCGGGAAAACAAAAATTACTAATCGTTAGAGATTTTCGAAAGCTCAACGACCTTACAATAGGAGACTCGTTCCCATTGCCGAATACTACCGACATATATAATAAATTAAAAACATTTATTGAAGAATAAAAGCAAAAAAATAAAAAGAGAAGAGATACAAAGAAAATTAAATAAAAGCGTCCCCCAAATATAATAAAGAACAAATAATAAAAACCAAAATAAAAACAATCCTACCTCAGTCCTGGAGGATGGGACGTCCGTGTCCTACCCCGACTGGAAAATCAAGGCGAGGGGGGCGCATCACTCGACCATCATCGATGGGAAAACGTCGACCCCGCATAATAAACGCCAAATTCCTCCGTTCTTCCCGTGCTTGTCGAGCCGCGAGTATTTCTTGCACAGCCCGACCAGGACCACGAATAGGCCGACGGACGATAAAACCACCGCCTGGTACCAGTTCATGCCGCATAAACCAAGCACGGATAGGTTCCAAAGGGAACAATGCCAACTGAGGCTCCTCGACCTCAATTTCTATCTCAAAATCGCGTTCAATCCACATTGGCACTTCCGATCCCGTCGGAGGCATAATTTTTTTTTGCTGTTTAAAGAGTCAGACGGTATACTAAACGGCACAACCGACAGGCTCAGACTGAGGCGAATAAAACTCGCCAAGACGAAAGATATAAATAAAATTACGAGACAGCAGAATCTAAGACGACCATCATTAAATTATCAGAAGAGAACGAGATAAAAAAGAAACTGCGTGCACCTTCTGATTACAGGATGCTCGTTCTTTATCAATACCTCACAACAGGAGCGCTGACCGTACCACCGTATGAAATAACGCCGTTTATCAACAAGCCAGGCATCTACTTCGAAAAGATAGGACACCTGCAGCAAACGAAAACTACGTGGAAATTAGCGATGCGAATAGACGTAACCGCAATAAGCATCAGACACCAACAGCTGCAAAAATACATAAAACAAACCAAAGAACTTTGCAATCATGCTTTAGGTAATATAAAAAATACATGTCAGAAGGCCCTCCAAATTACTAAAAAGGAAAACGACAAGATGACACGTACTTTAGAACATCTAAATATAATGTACAAATCACCTGTTAATAAACGAGGCCTAGTCGATGCCGTCGGCCAGATAAGCAAAACTTTATTTGGCACCATGGATGCAGAAGATTCAAAAATTATATACGAACAATTACAGGTGCTAAATAATCAGCAACAAACATTACAACACGCAGCAAAAAACCAGCTGAAAATCATCAATTCCACAATAGGCCACATAGAAAAATTGGAGAAAACACTTTCAAATAACGAAAATTTACTGGCGAATGTTACGAGGAAACTGCAAGACAAATTCATACATCAAGAGGAAATAGAAGAACAACTGCTGATAATAACCACCATCCTATCTGACCTCACGACGGACATAAATGACATTACAGACTACCTAACATATACAAAAAATAACATTTTGCTTACACGAGTACTTCCAATAGAAAACATAATCATAGAATTACAAAAAGCAACATCACACTTAACCGGAGGATTACACTTCCCTTTTAAAATTCAAACAGAGAATTGGAACACTATCAAGAAATATGTAAGCGTAAGCGCGTATTACGACAATTCGATCTTATATACTATTTTCGCGTTCCCTATAGTAGCCTATCCGGTATATGAAATAATAAAAATTACACCCGTTCCAATTCACAACAACCATAATGTATTTACACTTTTAGAACCCTCACACACCCTAGTAGGAATAAATCGAGAAAACCATAATTATTTGATATTAAAAGAAAGCGACCTAAATAAATGTATACGAGCAATTACCAAATTTATATGCGATCAAAATTCCCCTTTGTATTTTATAACAGCGAATGCACCAAGCGAGGTGCAACTTTTTGTAAGAGCGCCTAGATATATAGAAAACCGTAGACAACGTCACATCCTATCAAATGTAACATTTTGGATAACATTAACCGAACCTCAAACATGGTTATATTCCACTCCGAAAACATCAGAAATAATAATTCAATGTAACGAATTCCCAGAAAATAAAATTAAAATAGAAAGAACCGGAAAAATAACAATGCGCAATAACTGTAAATTAACTACACCAGATATAACTTTAGAAACAAAAAACCATATTGATACTAAATATGTACAAATGTATTTGCCGGAATTCAACATAACTAATACCATAGAAAAGAGTATAATTATAAACAACAAATTAGAGTCCGAAACAGAAATAAACCTAGAACCGATAATCGGAGACCCGTCGGAATTAATAAAATTAAGTTTGAGCCTAGATGAAATCAAAAAAGAAGTGGAAAATAACCAACCAAGCATTTTTGCAAACAAGAACATTGTATATCCCGCAGGTTCTGCGACCATAACTGTAATCGTAGTAAGCACTATAGTTGTAATCATTTACATAATAAAAAGAAAAAGAAACCATTAAAGATTTAAAGGGAGAACAATAGCGTACAGATTAAAGTTTAGATTGTAACCTCTCAGGAAAAAGAAATACACGCAGAAATAATAACGAAAAACTTCGTAATCCTCAGTTTTTCTTTTTCCGCGGGGGAAGGGATGTTGTGAGCGCACAACGCAATAAGTATTGTTGCGCTCGTCGCGCGTTCGCCGCACTCGCACAGACACTCCTCACTACACACTCGCGAACGCGCCGCGCTTTCCCGTCGCCGGGAATAAAGAAACTCTCTCTGTATAATTAAATCGGATTTATTGCTCAGGTATACAAGACACGTCTATCTAGCTTGAGGTCCAGAGCGAAATCTGACGACCGGCTGTTTGTAAACAGCGTCGTCAAGCAACCCGTTGTCCGGTTGCGACATTCTTCTGCCGCCCAGGCGTCTAACGGGCGATACGGCACGAGCGCACAGCGAGCGCACAGCACGGGCGTAACACTACCCCCCCTCTTCTAAGATTGTCGCCCCGACAATCCGGGAGGATAGTTCTTCGCGGTCCACAGCTCCTCTGCTCCGTGGGCTCCAGGGCACCGAATGGTTAACTTGCCCTCCTCGAGCCGCTGCTTCGAGTCTACGGACCCCATTCCTCTTGGTCCCCGGTAGCCGCACTCCAGGTCTCCAACCGTCCTTCTTCTGGAGAGAGCTGGCCAGGCTCCCCCCCCCCCCGACGGTCCCAGGATGACCCCGCAGGAGCTCCGCTCTTTCCCCGCTGTGGTCTCCCTCGCTGCCGTCCTCCTCCGCCGCCGTTCCTCCCAATCTTCGGACAAGGGGGGGGGGGGGGGAAATTACTTTCCGTGGACCCAACGCCCCGCAGGGCTCCCCAAGTCCCCGCCCGGCATTCGCCCTACGGCCCACGGGAAAACCACAGATCAAAAATTGTGGGCAGGCGGTCTTCTTAAAAAAAACTTCCTTGAGAAGTCTTCGGCCGATGTTCCGCCGCGGTAACCCCATCAACTCGCGTACCGCCGACTTCCCCTAGGAGAACAAACATTTTGCGCAGTAAACAGGAAACTAAACGTTTTTTGAAAGATCATTTCGCACAAAAAAAAACGAAACTTTTTTGAATACATTTCAATAAAAACTTCTCTAAAATCTAAAGCATCTAAACCGCGTTTTCCTTATCGGGGCATTCCGATCGAAAATGCCCCGCCTTGCCGCATGTCCAACACTCCTTTCGGTCGGCATCAAATTTTCTGCCACGCCAGTTCCCTTTCTGGCCTCCACCGCCCTTCACTATTTCCTCCCTCTCCTCTCCTTTCCCCTCCTTCCGCGCGCCCTTCCTGTCTTCTTTCTCAAAATTTCTAGCAAAATTTTCTTCCTCTCTTTCAAAATCTTTCCCTTGAATAATCCTAACCGCTTTAGCCCTTTCGATGGCCAGATTCAAGGAGGTTATTCCCTCCATCTGTAACGTCCGCCGGACAAAATGATCCGAGACGGCCGTCACAAATTGCGCACAAGCAATTTTATCCCGTATCTCAAAAGGGCACTCGGGGTATGCGAGACGAGATAGACGCTCGATGTCGGAGCCAAGAGCGGCCAAATCTTCCCCAAACTTCTGTCTACGATTCGTCAACGCGGAGTAACAATTTTGAGAGGAGTACCCTTCCCCATTCGAGTTTCGTCCTAAACTCCGCAAAGCTCAACCGATCGACATCCTGCACTGTCTCCAGAATCGAGCGCGCCCTTCCCCTCAAGCTTGAGGCTAACGCGACGGCTTTCGTCGCGTCGTCCCAGTGATTCGCCCGCGCGATCAAACTTAATTGCGAAAAATATTCTTGTAACGGAGTCGTCCCGTCGTACGTATCCGGTTTAAGCTTGTAACCAAGCCCGACACTCGCGTCCACGGCACCGTCACTCGCGCGCACGACTCGCGCTTCCGCGTCGCCCGCGACCGCGACCCACTCGCTCGCGCTCGCGTTCCGTGTCACCCGCGCCTCGCGTCTCCGCGCCGCACGCGACCGCGTTCCTCTCACTCGCGTCCGCGCCTCGCGTCTCCGCGCCGCCCGCGACCGCGATCCTCTCGCTCGCGCTCGCGTTCCGTGTCACCGCGCCTCGCGTCTCCGCGCCGCCCGCGACCGCGATCCTCTCACTCACGTCCGCGCCTCGCGTCTCCGCGCCGCCCGCGACCGGGATCCTCTCGCTCGCGCTCGCGTTCCGTGTCACCGCGCCTCGCGTCTCCGCGCCGCACGCGACCGCGATCCTCTCACTCGCGTCCGCGCCTCGCGTCTCCGCGCCGCCCGCGACCGCGATCCTCTCGCTCGCGCTCGCGTTCCGTGTCACCGCGCCTCGCGTCTCCGCGCCGCCCGCGACTCGCGCCCCCGAGTCCCCGGAAGCTCTGTTACTAGTTTGACTTAGCTGGATATAGTCGCCGGAGATCGTCCCACGAAGTCGGCGGAGCTCCTCCTTTTGTTGGCGGAACGTCGCCGCGAACTCCCTCTCCCTCCGCGCCTGTTCCTCGCGCAGGAGTCGCACCTCCTGGATCACCGCAAGAAGGGTCGCCGTAATTGTCGTCCCCTCCGGCGCATCTGGCTGGGGAGTCGCCGCCCGAGCTCGCTTCCTCGAGGAAGGCGCCGCTGAAGCCATCGGGGTAACCGGAGGAATGCTCGTCGTCGCTCGTCAGATCCCGGACGAGCCCCCAAAAATGTTGCGCTCGTCGCGCGTTCGCCGCACTCGCACAGTCACTCTTCACCACACACTCGCGAACGCGCCGCGCTTTCCCGTCGCCGGGAATAAAGAAACTCTCTCTGTATAATTAAATCGGATTTATTGCTCAAGTACAGCAAGACACGTCCGTCTAGCTTGAAGTCCAGAGCGAAATCTGACGACCGGCTGTCTGTAAACAGCGTCGTCAAGCAACCCGTTGTCCGGTTGCGACATTCTTCTGCCGCCCAGGCGTCTAACGGGCGATACGGCACGAGCGCACAGCAAGCGCACAGCACGGGCGTAACAGTATTAATTATGTAACCTATAAGTAATCCGAACCTAGCAACGAAAGTCGAATATGAAATCCGCCAAAAACCTGACGATTGCATCGGACGACGATCATCTGATGCAAACCGACACCGGAACCCAGAGCGTCCGACTCCAGGTCGACCGAAAACGCTGATGCGAAGGTCAGCACAGAGCGCTGACGACGAGAAGTCAACGCTAACTCGGGAGCCCCCGAGTTAGCAACAGAACGTCGTTCCGACATGATGAATACCGCCGATTCGGAAGATCGAGCGGGCAGTCTGTCATAAGATTCTGAAGCATACGTGCGGTCACCTTTACTAATTGTCAAACTTAGAATAATCTCGGGAATTGAACAAAGAAACCAAGACCGTTATAAATTGCCAACCATTTTAATTAAAGATATTCGTAAAGAAATATCTAAGCTATATTCATTTGAACACTCCGTGGTGTGCATCACTCCTCCAACCCGGAATTCCCGAATCCTGTGCCGGCCCTGAGCTCAATCCCCGGTTCCGGCACAACACATATAATAAAATTATAATAATAAAAATATTTATAATGAACTTAACTTGAGTGGTTCCACATCAAAATACCAAATATTAATAAATATCACGTAATTTATACGAACCTACGTACTAGTAGCTTTTAATAGTATTAACAAAATTGTTATATCACAAAAATATTTATATTGCATTACCTATAACTGACCCAAAGTAATATGTATTCCTTTTCATATAAAAGAACATTTTAAAGCTTGAAAAAAAGTTGAAATGTATGTGTTTAATAAAGCGTACCTGTCACGTATATCTCGTGCAGCGTAGAACAGCAGTAGGTAGACAACCCAGCCAGCAGGTTACAAATAATTGCAATTTGTAACTTTATTGTAGCGTTGATTTCACTCAACAAAGGCACCGTCGAGATACAGTTGGGAAACTTGGAACTTGCGAGTCTGAGGACTAAAAACAGTTTTATGTATTGACAAATATGACAAATAGAAAAACAATTGCATTAAATTACAACTCGTGAAACTATTCTGCTGACAATTTACAAGTTACCGTATGTTGCGGAATGACCCGATCACAAAAGATATTTAATGCATGCTAAAACGTTATGTGTGTTGGATAAAGCATACCTGTCACGTATATCTCGTCCAGCGTAGAACAGCAGTAGGTAGACAACCCAGCCAGCAGGTTACAAATAATTGCAATTTGTAACTTTATTGTAGCGTTGATTTCACTCAACAAAGGCACCGTCGAGATACAGTTGGGAAACTTGGAACTTGCGAGTCTGAGGACTAAAAACAGTTTTATGTATTGACAAATATGACAAATAGAAAAACAATTGCATTAAATTACAACTCGTGAAACTATTCTGCTGACAATTTACAAGTTACCGTATGTTGCGGAATGAACCGATCACAAAAGATATTTAATGCATGCTAAAACGTTATGTGTGTTGGATAAAGCATACCTGTCACGTATATCTCGTCCAGCGTAGAACAGCAGTAGGTAGACAACCCAGCCAGTAGGTTACAAATAACTGCAATTTGTAACTTTATTGTAGCGTTGATTTCACTCAACAAAGGCACCGTCGAGATACAGTTGGGAAACTTGGAACTTGCGAGTCTGAGGACTAAAAACAGTTTTATGTATTGACAAATATATGACAAATAGAAAAACAATTGTATTAAATTAATGCTAAAACGTTATGTGAAACTCGTAAAACTAATCTGCTGACGATTTAGAGGTTAAGTGCGCGGACACGTCACGAGCGGTTTGGACCGCGCGGTTCCGCCCGCGGCACAAACCGCTCGTGTGCACGCCGCACGGTCTGTCGCAGCGGAACCGCGCGGACCACACCGCTCGTGTGCACGGATCTTTCGCGCGGCTCTTCCGCGCGACAAAAAACCGCTCGTATGTGTACGGTCTACCGCGCGGTCCAAACCGCTTGTGTGCCCACATCCTAACCCTACGTTGCGGAAACTGCATATCAAATATATATTTGAACATATATCTTTTGATTACCTTTGATCTCAATCACCGCGCTTAGTAGTCCTTGTGTATTGCATCTTGCATCGTCCAATCGTCGCCATGTCACCAGCTCAGAGGGCTACCGGAAAAAGATCGATACCGGAATGACGTATACAGATAGCGCTGACATCGATACCATTTCAGTACTTCGAGTAAAACCTGAGAATATACGCGCGCGGTAGAAAGGCGTACGTATCGTTTCCGTATCTTGAGTCAATCCTGAGAATATACGCACGCGGTAGAAAGGCGTACGTATCGTTTCCGTACCTTTGAGTCAATCCTGAGAACATACGCGCGCGAAAGGAAACCGAATGATACTGTAAACGATATTATAGCGATGATCTCAGTATGTTACGGATGATCACAGTACAATGAGTATAACAATGGGATGATACGTATGATATCATGTGCTGTGTGGGAACGAATTATTAATATTAAATAAAAAGGTTTTCGCTCAAGAGCACTCATGGCGTGCGAACGTGCCACGAGGCTCTTATTAAAACCGAGGTTAACCCGCGAGCGACGCGTAATCCGCAAGTAAAGATTATTAAATAATAACGTGAACGGTATTAATAAATTAATTAATATCGAGATAAGGGTAATTTTCTCGGGAGCTCATGTGATATGCGGACGTGCAACGACGCTCTAATAAAAACCGAGGTTAACCCGCGAGCGACGTGCAATGTCGTGTTCGAGTGAACAATCGTGATTAATAACGCGAATTGTTAATTCTCCATCGTGAATAAGAACGAAATCGAGCAGCGATCGATAAAACCACGCGACGATTCCCGATTGGGCAAACTATTGCAGTTTCATGAAAACCAATCGAAATCAGCGATCGATGCGCGCGTCGACAATCTACGTTTGCAAATCGCGAAGCGAGAACAATAAATAATTGCGGAAATAATTAATACAACATTGCGTTCGAATAAAGATCCACGCGAGTGACGGGTCATGCCAAGATGGCGTCATGCGGCCATTTTGTAAGTGCTATAGCGCACGGCCATTTTGTGTAACCTGAAACGGAATAAATTCAGTGTTAAAAGCAGAGTACAGTGCTTGTGAACATAAAGTTATTTTCCTATGCTACACTTCCCTGAAATCTCATTGGTTGACGCGGTGACCGTAAAATCCCTGTCCAACGACGATTCGACGATACAGCGACGGCGGCGATCCATTGGTGGAGACGTTCCTTTAGCGACGGCGATCCAGCGACGGCGACGATCCAGTGGTCAGCGGGGTCCATCCGGCATCCTGGGGGAACCTGTAACAGAAAGGAGGAAGATTAAACTACGATTCGACTACGAAAGGTCTGTCGATATATTATCCTTCTCGGTGGGTAACGGTGAAACCGAGTGGCGACCGATAATTACGCGAAATACGAATATTATCGAGTGAGTTGTGGTAAAATATCCTTCCGCCCGGTAAATTTAACTGAAATAGATAATCCAATACTCAGGGGATACCTTGCAACCAACAGCCGCTGAGCGACCGCCGGCAGCTACGACCCCGTCCGCAGGACATCGCAGGCCATTCAAGGAGAGGCCGATACCACTATCGGGTCCGAAGATGGCGCGGACCGACGTCACAGCCAGCCCATTGGTCTGCCTCATCCGTATGGAGGGACCGACTGACGAGGTTAGGGGGCAGCCAACCTCGTGTCAGGACCAGCCAGCAGGGTTGCCCCCAATGGTGTTACTGGCCGTGCGGTACGCCGAGGTGTACAGGCGTACAAAGGTGGCCCGAGAGGGGGGAACCCTGACGGACAGGGTCCGTCGGGCGATAAAGCTCCAGGAAAAGGCGATTCTCATCGCTGACTGGAGGAATTACCTCAGCAACCCAGCGCTTGCTGGTAGGAGAGTCGTCGATGCCGCCCAACCTTGTCTACAGGAGTGGGTAGACAGGAGGGGACGCGGGGTGCCACTTCACATGGCGCAGGTGCTCACCGGGCATGGTTGCTTCGGTGAGTACCTGTGCCGTATAAATAAAGAGTGGACCATTGCGAGGAGAGGGTGGACTCGGCGCAGCACACGCTGGAGTACTGCCCAGCGTGGGCCGATATGCGCCGAGTCCTCTGCGATGCGATAGGGCAGGACCTGTCTCTCCCGGCCGTCGTGGCAGCCGTGGTCGGGAGCGACGATAAGTGGAGAGTATTCTCCTCCTTTTGCGGCCAGGTGATGGCGCGGAAGGAGGAAGCGGAAAGAGTCCGCCGTGGGGAGAGACCTGCGGCGGACAACAATGAACCCGTCTTCCGGCGCCCGCGGGGGCTGCCTCCTCGCGTGCGCCGCGGACGGGGACCCGATCCCGCCAGAGACCAAGTTCTGGATGCGGGATAGCACGGGCATGAGGGGGGAACCCTTCTCGGGTTTTCCTCCTCCTATATGCTCGTGCGCGACTGGAGTGTCGGGGGTCTTACCCGTGACACGTGCACGTTTCTCTTGCGTGCGCTCGAGCTTTGTGCATGTCTCCTTTCACTACAAAAGGGGATATGCCCTGGGGGGGTCGGCTCCCGGGCGGGCTTCCCGGGTGTCGATCCAGCCTCCCAAAACCACCGGGAAGGGCGGCGGGGTGGTGGTGTCCACACCTCGCTGCGTTAATGGTAGTAACTGGGTTTCTCTATGAGAGAAAAGAGGGGAGGGCCCGTACTTTTTCCCTCGGGGACTGAATGCCCTATCAGGGCATGGCATGGGGGGCGCTCGGAGGTCATAATAATTAGTTCCCGAGTGCCCCCCTGCTAATGCTGCGCAGGACACCCGCTGGAGTTTTAGTGGGTAGGGTATACATGCAGAATCGTAAGCGATGTGCATGTCATACAATCCCCCCCTTGTCCTCTCCCTGGTGGCGAGGGGGTCTTCCCCGAAAGGGGCTACTGGGTAAACCGGGAGCTCTTGCTCTCGGGATCCCAGTAGTTGAAGATTTCTCCAGCGAAGAAAAAAAAAAAGGACCAGCCAGCAGGCGTACCAGGTGATACCAACTCCCGGCAGTGCTGTCCCGCCGCCGCGCCGCGGAGAAAAACGCGGCGGAGATGGGCCCTCAAGAAGTTGGACCGGGATCGCCTACTAGCGGCGATTCTGGTCCTAACTTGGGGAAGGGCGGAGGGCGACGCCCTTGCCGAGGGGACCGGGGAGGTGGATGTGGACGCAGAGGCGGATCAGTTGGTGGAGGCCGCGTCGCGAGCGTGCGACGTGGCGATGCCCCGTGTCCGCACACTTCCCCCCCGGCGAGCCGCCTATTGGTGGACGGACGAGATCGCCGAGCTTCGGCGCTCGTCCGTCCACGCGTGCCGGCGGTGGCTGAGGGCCCGCGCTGGGCGCGGTGCCCTCGGCGAGGGAGAGGCGGGGGAGGCCTGGCGTGCTGCCCGCCAGAAACTCTCCCGCGCCATCTTCGCGGCCAAAAAGGGGGCCTGGGAGGAGCTCCTCGCCACGATATCGGAGGATCCGTGGGGGCGTCCGTACAAGCTTGTCTTGGACAAGCTCAAGCCATGGACGCCCTCGCTTACAGAAACACTGGCCCCCCAATTTGTCGGCGGGGTGGTGGATACATTATTCCCCGCCGACAGAGGAGGAGAGGTCCTCTTTCCGGAAATTAGAGTTCCGGAATGGAACGAGGACCTGGGGGTCAGTGAGGAGGAAGTGGCGAGGGCTATCCGCGGGGTCAAGAGGCAGAAGGCCCCTGGCCCCTACGGGATCCCAGGCAAGGTCTGGACCTTGGCCGCGGGGGAACTGGCCGGATGGATGCGGGAAGTTTTTACCGCATGCCTGCGCACCGGCCGGTTTCCCAGAAGATGGAAGGAGGCCAGCCTGGTCCTCCTGCCAAAGGCGGGAAAGCCCGCGGACTCCCCGTCCGCGTACAGGCCCGTGTGCCTGCTGGACGAGGTGGGCAAGATCTTTGAAAGGATCATTGCCGAGCGCCTCGTCCAGTACCTGTCCCGGGGTGAGGAAGAGGTCTCTCCGACGACCAATTCGGCTTCCGTGCGGGGAGGTCAACCGTGGACGCGATCAGGCGCGTCCTCTCCCGCACGGAGTCCGAGATTGAGGAGGGGGGAGTGGTGTTGGGGGTGTCGTTTGACGTTGTCAACGCCTTCAACACCCTCCCCTGGGAGGTAATAGGGAGGGCGCTAGTGCGGTTCGGCGTCCCTCCCTACCTCATCAGGGTCGTCGGAGATTATTTCCGGGACAGGGGCCTGATGTACACGGACCGGGACGGGGTCCTGAGGATCAGGCTCGTTGAGCGCGGTGTTCCGCAGGGGTCGGTGTTGGGACCCCTGCTATGGATCATCGCCTACGACCTGGTCCTCGGGGTGGCCCTCCCCAGAGGATGCTGGCTCACGGGATATGCCGATGACATATTCCTGGGGGTCAGCGGGGAGGGCTGGCAGGAGGCCATCAGGCTGGCCAACGTGGCGGCGGCGAGCGTGGTGCGCGCCATCCGGGCGCTGGGCTTGAAAGTGGCCCCCCATAAAACGCAGGCGACCATGTTTTATGGTCGCCTTGCGGGGGGGGGGGGTCACCGCCGGGGGGGCTCAGCGTCCGGGTGGAGGGGACTGATGTCCCGATCACTCCCCACCTCCTATACCTGGGGGTTTGGATTGACCGGAAGAGGAGCTTCGGCGAGCACGTCACCCGCGTGGTCTCGCGAGCGAGGGTAATGGCCAACAGCCTGGCAAGGCTGTTGCCCAATATTGGCGGGGCCAGCGGGTATGTGCGTCGCCTCTACGTGGCAACGGTCCACTCGGTGCTGCTGTACGCAGCACCGGTGTGGGAGGAGAAGGTGGGCAGCAATGCCCGCCTTGGTGGGCAGCTGGCGGCGGTCCAAAGGCTTATAGCCAACAGAGCCGCCAGGGCCTACCGGACCGTGTCACACGTGGGGGCGACTACCCTCGCCGGAATCCCCCCGATTCACCTGGTCGCCAGGTCACATACACGCGTGTACACGCGGACCAAGGCGATCAGGGACGGGGGGGGGGGTGTCATCACGGCGAGGGTTAAGAGGGCGCTGAAGCTCCAGGCCAAAGCGACCCTCCTGCGAGAATGGGAGGAATTCCTCGAGAACCCCCAGTTGTGGGGCAGGAGGGTCAGGGAGGCCATCCGGCCGGTCCTTGGGGAGTGGGTGGAGCGTAAGGGGAGAGGCCTTACGTTCCACACGGCGCAGGTGATCACCGGACATGGGTGCTTCGGGGATTACCTGTGCCGGATCGGGAAAGAGCGCGCCACGCGCTACCATCACTGCCCGGAGGAGGCAGACACGGCGCAGCATACGCTGGAGTTTTGCCCAGCGTGGGAGGAGCAGCGCCGTGTCCTCCGGGCAAGTGTAGGAGACGACCTCGCCCTCCCGACCATCATCGCCGCGGCGGTGACCGGGGGAGAGGAGGGCGAGGTCAAATGGAGGGCGTTCGTCTCCTTCTGCGGCGCAGTCATGTCGCAGAAGGAGGCAGCCGAACGCGTCAGGAGGGGGGAAGCTCCACCCCCCTCCAGTGACAGCAACTGGAGCGACGGGGTGGATCCGGGCCGCAGACCGCCGCCGCCTCCACGGCGGCGGCGTTATTTTTTACGACGGCGCAGGCCCAAGAGCGGCCCCCCAGTCGCGATTCCGGTTTCGGGGGGGGACAGCACATGACAGTGCCGGGGGGGGAGAAGGGCACAGTTAGTGTGCCCAGGAGGTATCTTCTCCCCCCTTCGCCCCCCCCCCTCGGAACGTGAGGAGGCCGTTGCCGTCAGCGACGCCAGCCAACGGCCGTACGTACGGGTCCCCCCCCCCCCCAAAAAAACTAAAGGGGGGACCGCGGAGGTGGAGCGGGCGTGCGGGCGGGGTTTACCGCACGCCCGCAGCATAACCCACCCCTGCTAGAGGGGCGGCGGTCTGGGTGGATGTCCCCCCATTCCGCCGCGGTGGTCTCAGGAGACGGCTCCAAAGAGCCGGGAGAGACGCCGGTCGGCGTCTCCCGGGTTGGCGCCCAATTCTGGGCCTGGCGCTGGGGGGCCCCGGAAGAATCAGTGCGTTTCCCGGGGCTCCCTATGACGAGCGCCGTGAGGAACATCCGCAGGAGTTTTAGTGGGCAGGGTATGCATGCAGTATCGTGAGCGATGTGCATGCTATACAATCCCACACTCCCCCCGCTTATGCCTCTCCCCGGAGGCCGGGGGGGTCTTCCCCGAAAGGGGCTGCTGGGTAAACCTGGGACTTTTAGCCCCAGGGATCCCAGTGGTTGAAGATTTCTCCTGCGTCAAAAAAAAAAAAAAAAAAAAAAAAAAAAGGTGATACCAACTCCGTCACTCTAGACGGTCACTAGAGACAATGCGTGCGCATCACGCTGTTAAGATTAGTGAGTTCATTTCGCGTACATGCGGATAGGCCTTAAGCCCTAGGCTGTTCGCGAACTGCCCTGGAGTAAAGGTCGCGAGACCTTCGAAAATGGGTGAGATTCGGGTCCTCGATCTGGAGGACTCGATCACCGAGGGCGACATTGCCGAGGCCGTATCGGAAAGAGGGGGATGCCTGCCCGGCCAGGTACAGGTGGGACAGCTGCGCAGGGGGCCGAACGGGCTGAACACAGCCTGGGTTAGGTGCCCCCTGGCAGCGGTCGTCGCGATCGCCAAGGCAGGGACCAGGATAAAAATTGGCTGGTTCCTGGCGCGAGTGCAGGCACTGGAGGCTAGACCCCTTCAGTGCTTCAGGTGCCTGGAGGGTGGGCACGTGCGCGCTCAGTGCACCAGCCCGGTCGACCGCAGCTCCCGATGCTATAGGTGTGGTAATGAAAACCACCTGGCTCGGGACTGCGGCGAGGCCCCCAGGTGTCCGGTTTGCGCGGACCTTGGGAGACCCTCCGGGCACCGGGCGGGAGGCAAGGCGTGCGCTTCCGCTAAAAAGAGAGCGAGACCCCAGCCGACCACGGGTGCCGCACGAACAGCACCATTGAGGCATAATGGCGAGGAGAGGATGGAGGTCGACGTGTCTCCGGATCACAGTCGTGCTTTACCTAGGGTGGTGAGCATCGAGGAGACAAGCATCTCCCTCAGCAGCGGCAAACACGCGTCCAAGAGGTCAGCCCCTCGGGAGGACAAGAGCGCGGGTGACCGGGCTGCTGCTGCGGGGGGCAGCGAAGAACCGAAGGCCCAGAGGCAAAAAATGAGCAAGGGCCAAGAGGTATCGAAGAGGAAGGAGAAGGAAACGGTCTCGGCGACGGTAAAGGATGCCCCACCACCGTCGCCGGCTCCCGCAGAAAATAAAAAGGGTGAGAAAAGGAGGAGGCCTTTGCAAGTGACGAAGAATTATAATGCCTCCTCCTCACAAGCTGATACAGGCCAATCTTAACCACGCCCGCGCTTCCCAGGATGTGTTTATGCACACCATGGCGGAGCGCGTGTGTAGTCTGGGAGTGATCGCCGAGCCGTACAGGGTGCCACAGAACCACTCGATGTGGGCGGGCAGCCTGTGCGGCCGGGCGGCGATCATGTGGAGGAGGACGAGCGAGCCCGTTCCCTGCCTCAAAGTTCGAGGCGGGGGACGGGTTTGTAGTCGTCAAATGGGGCCGTGTCTACGTGGCGAGCGTCTATATCTCACCAAACGTGGACACGGCCACGTACGAGGAGACTTTGGCAGACCTTAGGGCCTGCATCTCCAGGATCCCACTTGCCCAACGACAGGTAGTCGTGGCCGGGGATTTCAACGCGAAATCCGCGTTGTGGGGCTCCCCGGCCACTGACAGAAGGGGCAGGATCCTGGAGACTTGGGCGGCGGGCCTGGACCTGGTCATTGTGAATTCCGGGCGCGTGCAGACCTGCGTGAGGCGGCAGGGGGGATCAATTGTTGACCTTACTTGGGCCAGCCCCTCTGTCGCCCGCAGGATCAGGGACTGGAGGGTGGCCGAGGAGATAGAGTCGCTATCCGACCATCTATTCATAGAGATGTCTCTCTCGGTCATCCCGCCGGAGGTCCAGGCTCGCCGCAGGGAGGCGGAATTACGCTTCCCCAAGTGGGCGCTGGGGGAGGATGGACGCCGACCTGCTCAGGGCGGCCATGAATGTGTCGCTCTGGGCGGAAGACCCGTCGGCCACAACGGACGACGTCGACGAGGCCGCCGGATGGATCGGGGAAGTAATGACGGCAGCGTGCGACGCCGCCATGCCCCGATCCAAGCCGATGCTGAGGAAGGCGGCTTATTGGTGGACGGAGGAGAGCCATGTTACGGCGCTCCTCCGTCCAAGCCAGACGCCGCTGGTTAAGGGCTAGGCGTAGCCAGGACCAGCGGCAAATGGACGAGACGGGAGTAGAATACCGCTCCGCCAAGCGGCTCTACTCCCGGGCCATTAAACAGGCCAAGGACAAATCCTGGCAAGAGCTCCTGACGGCCCTGGATGAAGATCCGTGGGGGCGCCCGTATCGCATGGTCCTCGACAAGTTTCGGACCTGTGCGCCCCCGGTAACGGAGTCCATGGACCCCGGATTCCTGGAGGAGGTGGTGAGTGCCCTCTTCCCGGATGATCCCGAGGAGAGGGCTCACGGAGGTCCTCCCCCACCGGCTGCTGAGGAGTGGGAAGAGGAGGAATCCGGAGCGTCCATGGACGAGCTGAGAAAAGCCGCCCGCAAACTTAAGGCGGGCAAGGCTCCGGGGCGGACGGAGTGCCGGGCAAAGCCTGGTCCTTGGCTTCGGGGGAGCTGGCCGAGAGCTTGCGAAAACTGTACAGCAAGTGTCTCGAGCAAGGCCGGTTCCCCAGGGCGTGGAAGCGAGCTAGATTGGTCCTCCTCCCGAAACCAGGGAAACCCGCCGACCAGCCGTCGGCGTATAGGCCAATATGCTTGCTGGACGAAGTCGGAAAGCTATTCGAGCGAATAGTTGCTGACCGACTAGTCCAGCACCTGTCCCGGACTGGACCCAATTTATCCGAGGCCCAGTACGGCTTTCGGGAGGGTCGTTCGACGATCGATGCGATTAAACGCATCGAGACCCTCCTGGGGGCCGCGGTGGAGGATAGCGGGGTGTTACTCGGCGTCAGTTTCGACGTCGCCAATGCGTTTAACACCCTGCCATGGTCGGTCATCAGGGAGGCGCTCTTCCATCACACAGTGCCTCCCGGTTTGGTAGCCGTAATTTTTGACTACCTCCGGGACAGGGAATTGGTCTATACGGACCAGGATGGCGTGGTCCGAAAAAGGCTGGTCGTGCGGGGGGTTCCGCAGGGGTCGGCCCTCGGGCCGCTCCTGTGGAACATAGGATACGACTATGTCCTACGCATCGCCCTCCTCCCAGGATGTTGGCTCAACTGCTTTGCCGACGACACATTCCTGGGAGTCGAGGGCAGCACTTGGGAGGAGGCTCTAGCTCGCGGCAATGTCGCAGTGGCGGCGGTCGTGGCCGCGATGAGAAGGCTGGGCCTGAAGGTGGCTCCCCAGAAGACGCAGGCCGTCCTTTTTCACGACAGGTCAATGGGGAGACCACCGCGGGCCCATGTAACGGTAGAGGGAGTCCGAGTCGCCGTGGGGCCCAGCATGAAACTGCTGGGCCTCTGGCTGGATGAAACCTGGAGTTTCGGCGAGCATTTCGCTCGCCTGACTCCCAGGGTGAAGGGTGTCGGCAACAGCCTGGCAAGGCTGATGCCGAACCTGGGAGGGGCGAGCGGTCGGGCTCGCCGGCTCTACGCGGAGACCATCAATGCTGTAGCACTGTACGGTGCCCCAATTTGGGCACCGGTGGCGGAGCGATCGAGCCGCATCAGGACGCAGTTGCGTCAAATGCAGCGGCCGATCGCCCTGAGGGTGGCTAGGTGCTACAGCACGGTCTCCCATGCGGCAGCGACGACGCTCGCGGGACTTCCCCCGCTCGAGCTCGCTGCTCGTATGCGCGCAAACGTGTACGAGCGCGTGCGGAGGCTGAGGGAGGCGGGGGAAGGACCCGTCCTGCCCGGGCAGCGTAGAGCTATCGGACTCCAGGAGAGGGCCGTCCTCGTCCGGCGCTGGCAGGAATGGCTGACCAGCGCCGAGTATGGACAGAGGACGGTCGACGCTATCCGGCCCCATCTGGCGGAGTGGCTGGATGGACCGCGACTCGGTGTATCGTTTCACGCGGTGCAGGTGCTCACGGGGCATGGATGCTTCGGTGTGTACCTGCACCGCATCGGGAAAGAGGCCACGACACAGTGCCACCACTGCGACGAGCAGAGGGACACGGCGCAGCACACGCTGGCGGAGTGTCCAGCGTGGGCCGCACAGCGCCGTGTCCTACAGGGGGAGGTCGGTCCGGACCTCTCCCTCCCGACCATAGTGGCGGCTGTGGTCGGGGAACAAAGGAAGTGGAGGGCCTTCACCAGCTTTTGCGGAGCGGTGATGGCCCGCAAAGAGCAGGACGAGAGAGTGCGCCGCGGGGAGGTACACCTGCCTCCTCCTCCCCCCTAAACGGCGCTCTCCTCGCAACTCGATCGAGAGCGGGGCGGGGGAGGGGACACTCGCCCTGCGGCACTCCCCCCCCAAGGCAAACACCGCCTGGGAGTGCCTAAAGCCGCATGAGCAGCACGAGACGTATGCGGAGGTTCGGCGTCCTGGCGGGACGAACGGGGCGCCGAACAGACTCCTACAAGAAACGGGAGGAGTGGCTGGGTGGGGTGGTGTCACACCCAGCCACAATATAGATAAAGGATCGGCCGTAAGGCCGCGAGCTAGCGCTCGAGTGTAGCGAGCCTCGTGAGGCTCGGCGCAGGGGGCGCCCCGGAAGTAATGATAACCAGTTCCCGGGGCGTCTCCATAAGCGCAGTGATGGACACCCGTGGAGTTTTAGTGGGTAAGAATCCCACACTCCCTCGCTCCGTGCCCGAGGAGCGGGGGGGTCTTCCCCCTCCTCCAACAACCAGAGGGGGCCGTTGGGCCACATACCGGGCCTCGGACCGGGAACCCAGCGGTCGAAGATTTCTCCACGTTAAAAAAAAAAAAAAAAAAGGCCTTAAGCCCTTTTCGTTTTCTGATTAGTATTAAGTTGTCGCGAGTAAGTTAATCAATTTTGTGATTGGTTTACGCGACCTAGATTAAGGCTTATTTACTTAGTTTATTTACAAGATGCGAGCGATTAGTTCAGTTTAAATACCTTCCGTGCGCATTCAAAAGCAATTTCAATTAGTTACTTTTCTCTTGTGGTTACCACACTCAATGTGGATTAGCGTTGATTTCCTATATTACAGATATTTAGCGAATAAGGTTAAAGTAAAATGATTATGTTCACACGCGATTCATTTTCCTTTTGTTTATGAAAATATCTGTCGGTATTACAGCACAGAATGTATTGACAAACAAAATGTGCAATGACAAGCAATAGAATCCTGTCATATGAAAATAAATAAATATTTTTTTATTCGGATTCTATATAAAAACAATAGTCTTTCTTGCTTCCTTAGTTAATATTAAGAGACGTAACAACAAGCGCTCGATGATAAACGATATTGCGTAACATGATAGCATGGCGCGCACCCAGATCATTGCGCGAACGTGTCCCGAAGCCGGACACATGCGAAGGGTGTCCCATGGCACTCATGGAGCACGCCCATGGTAACACCATTGCGACCAGGTCGACGCGCACAAAGGTACGTGCGCAACATCTTCCCCGAGAACGGCCTTCACGGTTGTGTCGAGGGGAGATCCGACGACATCTGGATGACCATCCCGTCGATGGCGGATGAGTGCGCATCCACCTACCTGCGCATGACATTCTTCAGGGAGAAATCCATCCTACGCCACCAGACGAGTCCAGCGAACACTCCGGTGTCGGACCCGTCACCACCCGGTAAACGCGCACCCAGGTGACTGCGCGTCATATTCCCCGGGACAAAATTGGTCGGAACATCTCAAGGAACCTACCGGAGCCCTCCGATGACGGTCCCGTCATCCTCCGGGTGCTGCGCACCCAGGTACCTGCGCACGACCTTCCACTGGGAAAGTCGTGTTCCTAGCGTTCAGGGGGGTCCCGTGAACCGCCCCATAGCGACCGCGTCGTCTGCGAGGCGACGCGCATCTAGGTAGCTGCGCAGAGGTCAACCTCAAGGTCAACCATATAGGATGCGTTCGGAGGCCTATGAAAAGCCTTCCGATACGAATAGAAGCGTCATACGAATGATGCGCACAAAGTTCGAGGCGCAACGGTCAAAGGTCACGCTTGACCGATAATACATACTCGGGTCCGTTCGTGAGTGACCCATGCAAAGTTAGATAAAATGAGACCATCGGTTTCTCGAACTCCGTGCGCCTTTTATTTAAAAAATCAGACGCTATATAAAATTGCTAAGGTAACCATGAGGAAGCATGAAAGGATGCGACGTAATGAAAATTAATCATTGAAATTGTAATAATTTATTGCATCAGAAACTCGTGTGAGCATATCATACTTATTTCAAATATATGTAAATGGAAGATTCTAGAACGATCAATAATACGTAGTTGAAAGAAAAAACGTTCTGGAACCTTCCATGTCAACTTGTTTCGCGTGATCGGAACGCGAGAACAATAGGAGCATGTGAGCCGCGTATGGCGGTAGGGAACAACTGCGCATGCGCGACGGTCGATCTCTGTCGTTGCGAGACGGCCATCGAGGTCTTTCGCCTGGGAGAGCTCGCGGTGTGCGGACGTGTCATCGATGCTCTCGTAATGCCACCAGGACTTAAGGGGATCTAAAGCCGTCTGTATTACCGACAAAATTACCGACAAACTGACAAATTTTCGCACAGCTCCAGTTTTTTATTGACTGCATGGAATGATAAATCCTTTTCCAGAATTAAAGTATTAACGCAAACGGATACGGCTGTGATCGATTTTACGCAGAGAAAGAAAGAAATTATAATGACATTTATATTTACCTTCACAATAGGTACACCGCCAAGGTTAGAGTTGAAAACTCGTGAAAACATCAGTTTCATACACAAATTTGGTAGCTTTCATGCACAATGCAACAACACAGCCGCGTCCGTTAGAGTGTCTACTTTAATTCTGCAAAAGGAATTATAATTCTATACAGCCAATAAAAATTTGGAGCTGTGCGAAAATTGTAGGTCCGTATACGCCCGAGATTTCCATGACTAGAGTAAGAAATACGTCAAGTTTAGTTCCGACGTATCACGTGTCACGGATTTTTCGGCCGGATCAAAGGGACGCTAAAAGAGTCGGGTGCTAGGCCTCTCGGCATAATCCCTCGCGCGAGTCAGGCGGTTCTTCAATAAATCGGTTGGGCGCCAGACGCGAATCCCTCGCGTTTACTAATTATTCGGAAATGTCGAACGCGAACTCGCGAAAACCCTAGCCTGTCGCACGAGGGGCCAGCCGGCTCGACCTTGCAGCCGTCCGCCGAGAAGCGCCCCAAGGCAGGCGGGAGCCTCAACAAACCAGGAGCAGTAAAGCCCGGCCAGAGCCTGCTCAAAACTGGGATCGAGAGGGCCACCGGGATCCGGCTGGAACCCAGGATGAGAGCGGTCCTGGAGGATGCAATCATCCGGCGGGATGCACAAGGGCCCGTACGACCGGTCCACCACCCGGGAATCCTCCCGATCGGACACTCCTCCCCGCTGCGGCAGGCTGATGAGAGATCGCGGGCCGGAAGCGGGACGCCGAGGAGCAGCGGAAGCGGAACGAGATAACAGCGACCAACCCCGCGACACCGTAGGAGGAGTAGAGCGTAAGCGCCACACCCATTCACACATACACACACCTTCGCGTACAAACACAAACTGTAAATAAAGAGGACATCCACACAAACACACACAAACACACATATGCGAGAATATTAGAATTAAGTATAAATATACGTATTTATCTACAATAAGCGTTATTAGCACTTAGGCTAGTACATAGTTAAAGCAACTATATCAATCATAAGTATAAGGACCGCGTAGAAAACGATACAGGAACACGAACAAGCGCGAAGCGTAATAAAACATTGGACTTTTGATTTGGCTACAGCCGACGTGTCGCGTTAACGTTAGTAATAAAAGAAGCGCACCACACTATGGGGCGAGTAATTATTATTTTATTTGATTTGGGTAGTTTATTTCCTTATGATTGAAGGCAAGCCGGGCCAACTTCCGGTAGTTTATTTCCTTATGATTGAAGGCAAGCCGGGCCAACTTCCGGTAGTTTGTTTCCTTATATTGAGGGCGAGCCGGGCTAACTTCCGGTAGTTTGTTTTCTTGTATTGAAAGCGAGCCGGGCCAACTTCCGGTAGTTTAGTTCCTTATGATTGAAGGCAAGCCGGGCCAACTTCCGGTAGTTTGTTTCCTTATATTGAAGGCGAGCCGGGCTAACTTCCGGTAGTTTGTTCCCTTGTATTGAAAGCGAGCCGGGCCAACTTCCGGTAGTTTAGTTTGTCTCTTGTGTCGAGGGCGAGCCGGGTCAAATTCCGGTGGTCTAAGTTGTTTATCGCGTCAGAGGCGAGCCGAGGTCATAAGTGGAACCGGAAGTCCGGGTTCTACAAGACATTCACCACAACGGGCGGCGGAAACGTATCGAGGGTGCTCGTATTAGGCGAGCCAGTGAGTACGCGAACCAACATAACCGTCGTATCGCGAAATCGCGAACCGGAAGTGACCGTTACCGGGTCGCACCGGCAACGGGAATACCCCACGCGGAGACGCCCACTTGCCGAAGCACATAGCGGTGCAACGACGGGATCGCGAAGTCACAAACCGGAAGTGACTGACACCGGGTCACACTGGTAACGTGGAGAGCTCACGCGGAGACGTCTGCTTGTCGAAGCACATCGCGGTGCAGCGACGGGATCGCGAAGTCGCGAACCGGAAGTGACCGACACCGGGTCACACTGGTAACGTAAAGACCTCGCGCCGAGATGCCCACTTGCCAAAGCACATCGCGGGGCGACGACGGAAACGCGAAATCGCGAACCGGAAGTGCGACACCCGATAGGGTGAACTCAGCGAATAAGACGTGCGATCGGAAGTCGACCGATTGGGAAGTAATTATGTAAGCATGGCGCTTTGCCTGTGGGAGCATTAACGTGCAGGATGAACGATGACGGAGGCGGCACGGGCAAGGCGGTATGTAAGTAGCGGCATGACTTCCGGGAGTGTCTACGTGCATGAGGATAGCGAACGTTCACGTGATAGCCGAACTAATGCGTAGCGATCACGCGTAAACACAACAGCCGTGCCAGGACGTACCAAGGCCGTACCTGTGACGAGCGGCGCGCGATGGCGTGATCGGTGCAAGAGTGGGGCATGGCGACAGCGGCCGGGCGATGGGGTAGACGCGAGCGAACGGGGATTTGTTCCTCAACCGCCGGACAGAGGAGTCGTTCTTCATCCTTCGAACAGAGAGTCGTTCCGGAGACACGAAATGAGAACGATCCCGCCTAGCGGTGCGTTATCCCGCATACGCGATCAGCGATCCGCGAGACATTCGGGACGCGAACGCGAAGTTTTGTAACCGTAACGATAATCGAGTAACGATAAGCCGAGTGCGGTTTTCATTTGTAAAAGTAAAGTATATCTTGTAAAGCTAGAAAGAAAAGGTAATAAATTAAATTTTACCTATTGCAAATACGTGTGAAGTTTATTAAGAGACTGTACCTGAAACGCGAAAGACCCACTTACCTGTTCCCGCGAATACTTACCCGACGGCGGTCCGAAATCCTCCTCGACGATCCAGCGGCGATCCACAGGGTGCGGCGGTCCAGCGAAGGTCCAACAGGGGCGAAGGTCAAATCCAGCGGTTGCACAGCCGTTTGCTTTCCGAAGACGGTCCTAGGTCCAGCGACGCGAGTCCCACGGCGATCCTGCAAAACGGAAGTCGAACGAGACAGAGGGAAACCGGAAGGGGTCAAAGGAATCAGCAGGGTCTGCGTAACGGTCAGTCATCAACATTTCAACCTTTCTCGATTTAGTAGGGTAAGATCGAGTGGCGACCGTGATAAAAGCATGATATTTCGAATTGCCGATGAAGTGGGATTTATCCACTCCTCCGTTCGGTCACAACCTAACGGCAGAGGGGCGGGGTGGAGGCAGGGCAGCGCGGGTCGTGGCACGAATATAAAAAAATTCCACACAAAATGCCGAACGTTTAATGAGCAATAAATCTTGTTTATTGGAAAGAGAATGAATAGTCGGAGTATTAGTGATTAAACAATGTAAAAGTAGCGGTTTGATTTATTTAAATAAACAATGTCTCGTTATTCGGAGAAGGAAAAGTAATCAGATTATTAACTTTGGAACGGCGTGTAATTAACGGTTTTGATCGGTCCGGTTGAACAATAATTTCGCGGGAGAGAATACTATAAACAGTCAGAATTTCTGATAACAAGCGGTAGTCCCGGCAGGGAAATATCAGCCAAACAACGACAAAAGAAATAAGCGAACGTCGGTTGGTATCGTTCGAAAACAAGGGCTGACCGGGGAAAGTATCGCAGGTGAAAGCTAAACAGAACCGTGAACGGTTTGAATACAATCGGAAAAGACCGCAAGTAAATAAAAACGCGGTATAGGAAACGTAAATTCGAGCGCTATACCGTACGGAGAAATAGAGAATATAATATTAAGATCTATAATCCGACAAACAGGCTTGTCGCGAGAACGAAACTTAATCTAGTCAATTTGAGAAACAGACTTGTCGCGAAGACAAAACGAGAATCTAAACAGCCGGTACGCAGGCTTGTCGCGGAAACAAAACGCAGGTCTAATCGACTCGACAAGCAGACTTTTCGCAGGAAACAAACTTAAATCTAACTTATTACTAACATCGCCGAAACGTTAAATTTTATCGCGAGAAGGGAATCGCCAAGTTACGCGCGATACAATCTACGGCTGGCACCCCGCTGGGCGCACCGGAGTTCGCTCGCAAAAACAAGTAGCGACGTACGAAGGTCGTCGGTCGGTCGCTCGCACGAACGCAAATATGCCAGCGCGATTTCGAAATTACTCGCGACACCCCTATCGCAATTAACGCACCGCAAAATGACTCGACACTCACGCGACAATTACACAACGGTAGCTCACAAACCGCCAATAACGGTGTAGCGATGGTCTCTACGCTGTACGCGGGCAGACACCCCGCAGGGCCACTCTCTGGCGATACGCGATAAAGGAGCGCTGCTGCGACTCCCCGAGAAAAATTCGACGACACTCGTAAATACGCGAGAATAATACCAAACGGCGCGAAACGCGAGACTCTAAGTCGCACGGGGCGTCGCAATATCCGCGGCCTCGGCGGCCGCTGCACGATCTCGCGACCCCGCGGTCGCGATCCCCAGGAGGCCGTACGTCCTACCAGCACACGGTCTGTGAACCGACGTGAGGCCCCTCGCGCCCGCCACCGACCGCCAACACCAAAATACGCGATAAGTCACCCGCCGTGTGCCCGCAGGTACACCGCAGTGCCACTATCACGCTACACGCGGACCTCCACTTCTCGAGACTCTATCGCGAAACCCGAAACAAAACCCACAACACCAAATTATGCCGCGTCCGGCGATTTCGCCGCGTCCGGCGTACGTCGCGTCCGACGTTTTTCGCGAAACGGCGAGTTGGGGCTGGGCGAGAAGTCACTCCCGCGGCTCGATCGCGGCTGTACAACACACTAAATGACGGGGCAACCTCACTGGTCCGCTGATTCCTCCGCACTTCCTTTCCGTCACGGGCGCCGGGGAAGATGGTCCGGATCCTCGAAACTTCACTCGGAATAAATTCGCGACACTTGCGAGACGTGTAACCAAGCCGGCGGACGAACCAGAAGAGAGCGATCGAAGCGGCGAGCTCGATGCGCAATCGAAGGTTCGCCCCTCTCAGGGGGGTGGCGCGGTATTCTCGCGCGACGCCGCAACTAATGAGGGGCGAGCGCGTTGTGGATCACGCGGGCACCGGTGTCGATATTCGATACTGCGGGGATCCTTGGCATCCTCCCGATTCTCCTCGATTTTCCGGCCCCCTTTTGCTCGGTGCACCGGGCGCTCGGGTGGCTTCCGCTTACGGGAGGGCCTCCTCCGCGGACCTCGGGAGCGCTGGCCAGGCGTCCCGGGCTCGCTTAGATGTTCCGGAGGCGGATCCAGGAGTCCAAGTTTTTCTTCGGAGACCACGGGCCTGTCTCGGCTTCGTCGACCCTGCGGGCCACGCGTGTCCGTCGCGTGCCCCCACAATACGGCTGTCGTTCTGCTTCGTTATTTCTCGCGTCGCTCCGTCTCTCCTCCCGGTTGCCGAATTCCGCGCTCTTCGTCGTGGTTCTTCCGTGGGGCTTCGGCGAGGTGCCAAATTTCATACAAAACAAAAAGAAAGATAAATAATACGCCTTTTTGGGATTTCGAGAGGCCCCCCTGGAGATTTCGCGGTTGCTCCCCTGGCTCGTCCGCGGTCGCGAACACGCGCCTTGTGACGGCGGCGGGGCGCTGTTACGCGCGGCGAACCGTCACGTCACATACGATAGAGGGTACTGCAGAGAATCTCTCTCTCTCTCTCTCTCTCTCTCTCAAGGTCGGTAAATATAAATGTTATTTTATAATTTCTTTTTTTCTCGGCGTAAAATCGAACAGTGCCGTATCCGTTTGCGTTAATACTTTAATTCTGGAGAAGGATTTATCATTCCATGCAGTCAATAAAAAGCAGCAGCAGTGCGAAAATTTCGGAACCGACCTTGCGTTCAGCAGAACAAGCCGCTAAGTAGCAATCGAATGTGATTTGCTCTTACTTTTAGAACCAACAAATTTACGAGTTTTTACGTTTTTGCCTGATCGGTGAAAGCAAGGTGGGAGCAGACTTAGACGCTCTCTCAAAAGTATATATATGTATGTAATAATAATATACAGGGTGTCCCAGGACCTCACCGACAAACTTTGAGGAATGATAGGTCACACAGAGAGGATCATTTTTGTTAAGGAACATATGGTCGCTGACGCGTCCTTAAGGAGCTATGCATCCGAAAAGTCAGATCTCCGGTAAAATGTTTTGCACAAATAAAATTTAATGTAATTAACTCTCAGAAGAGTGAGATAGAAAGAGAGGGAGTGCACCCGGGTGGGGAATCGGAACGCAGTCCTGCAGTACAGTACGTGTACGTAGGTGATACCCCCCCCCCTCTGAACCCCTTGGCCCTGACGCATAAAAAGTCCCCCTCCCCGTGTGACATCAGCCCCCTCGCCCCTCGAGTCTCCCCCGCCCCGCTCCCCCCTCGGAGCTCCCGGCTTAGAACCGACATAGTATTACTACTAGTCTTTCTATACCTACAACCTAACCTAACCTACGTCGTAGGTTTGTTGTTGTTCTGTGAGTTTGTTATCAATCAATCAAGCATGAATTACGAATTCGCTGAGCTGACTGACATGATAATGTGTTACGGTGAGGCTAGGGGAAATGGAAGAGAAGCTCGTCGCATCTACGAGCAGCGGTTTCCTAACAGAAGACATCCACACCACAGTACCTTTGCTCAAATTCATCAACGCCTTCGAGAGACGGGGAATCTTCGTCCTCAGCATGTTGGCGGGGGATGGCGTGATGTGAGGCCATCTGATTTTGAAGACAATGTGATCGAGAGATTCAGCAATGAACCTTCAGCTAGCACGCGTGCTGTGGCGCACGATATGGGCACAAGTCGCATGTCAGTTTGGAGAGTATTGCATGAGTACGACCTACATGTGTACCACCTCCAGAAGGTGCAGGCACTAGGACCGAACGACTTTGCACCTCGTATGCAATTTGTACAGTGGTTTCTTCATCAAAGTGTCACTGATCCTGCCTTTCCCACGCACGTCTTGTTCACAGACGAGGCCTGCTTCACGCGGACCGGATACTTTAACAACAGGGATAGTCACATTTGGGACTATGAGAACCCACATACGATTTTTGTTAGAGCTCACCAACAACAGTTTTCCGTCAACATATGGGCTGGAATTATTGGTAATCATCTGATAGGACCTGTTATTTTTCCACCACGTTTAAATGGAGCAGACTATCTACAGTTCCTGCAGAACACACTTCCGGAACTGCTCGAGGATGTACCGCTTGCTGTGCGCAAGAACATGTGGTTCCAGCATGATGAAGCCCCACCACACTTCAGCATTGATGTGCGCGCACATTTAACCGCCAAATTCGGGGAACATTGGATAGGAAGAGCGGGACCTGTTGCGTGGCCACCGCGATCACCCGATTTAACGCCCCTTGATTATTTTCTGTGGGGGTATGTTAAGAGTATCGTGTACGTCACCCCAGTTGACAACAGAGCGGAACTGATTGACCGAATAAATGCTGCGTTTCAACAAATCCGAAACAACCCTGTCATACTCGACAGAGTTGGACAATCAATGCTGCGAAGGTGTCAAGAATGTAATGAGGTACAGGGCAGGCAATTTGAACAGCTATTATTGTAAATTTTCAGAACATGCAAGAAAAAATAGATTTTATTTGTTTAAAACATTTTACCGGAGATCTGACTTTTCGGATGCATAACTCCTTAAGGTCGCGTCAGCGACCATATGTTTCTTAACAAAAAATGATCCTCTGTGTGACCTATCATTCCTCAAAGTTTGTCGGTGAGGTCTTGGGACACCCTGTATATTGTCACGGCTTTTTCGGCCGGATCAAAGGGACGCTAAGAGAGTCGGGTGGTAGGCCTCTCGGAATAATCCCTCGCGCGAGTCAGGCGGTTATCCACTAAATCGGTTGGGCGCCAGACGCGAATCTCTCGCGTCCACTAATTATTCGAAAATCTCGAACGCAAACTCGCGAAAACCATAGCCTGTCGCACGAGGGGCCAGCCGGCTCGACCTAACGGCAGAGGGGCAGGGTGGAGGCAGGGCAGCGCGGGTCGTGGCACAAACACAAAAAAATTCCACATAAAAGGCCGTACGTTTAATGAACAATAAGTCTCGTTTATTAGAAAGAAAATGAATAGTCGAAGTATTAGCAATTGAACAATGTAAAGTAGCAGTTTGATTTATTTAATCAAACATTGTCTCGTTATTCGGAGAAAGAAAAGTAATCAGATTATTAAATTTGGAACAGCGTGTAATTAACGGTTTTGATCGGTCCGGTTGAACAATAATTGCGCGGGAGAGAATATTACAAAGAGTCAGAGTTTATTATAGCAAGCGGTCGTCCCGGCGGGGAAATATCAGCCAGACAATGACAAAAGAAATAAGCGAACGTCGGTGGGTATCGTTCGAAAACAAGGGCTGACCGGGGAAAGCATCGCAGGCGAAAGCTAAACAGAACCGTAAATAGTTGGAATATAATCGGTAGAGACCACAAGTAAATAATAACGCGGTATAGGAAACGTAAATTCGAGCGTTGTACCATACGGAGAAATTAACAATGTAATTGTGAATTCTACCATCCGACAAACAGGCTTGTCGCGAAAATAAACTTAAATCTAATTAATTTGGGAAACCGACTTATCGCGGCGACGAAACGTGAATCTAAGTAGCCGATACTCAGGCTTATCGCGGGAACAAAACACAGATCTAATTGACTCGACAAGCAGACTTTTCGCAGACGCCAAACTTAAATCTAACTTATTACTAACGTCGCCGAAACGGAAATATTATCGCAAGAAGGGAATCGACGGAGTTTTACGCGCTACAATCGACGGACGGCACCCCGCTGGGCGCACTGGAATTCGCTCGCAAACAACACAAAAAACTTACGGCGACGCGAAGATCCGGTCGGCCGCTCGCACGAACGCAGGTGCGCTAACGCGATACGGAAGCTACTCGTGACACCCCTTTCGCAATTAACGATACGATGAATGACTCGAATTACACGACAACTAACAATCGCAGTTCGCAGATCACGAATAACGACGCTTCGATGATCTCTACGCGGTACGCGGGCAGGTACCCCGCAGGGCCACTCTCCGGCGGTTCGGCGATAAGGGAGCGCCTGTGCGACTCCCCGAGAACACCTGACAACGCTCGTTAAGACGCGAAATCTCACCACACTCCACGAAAGGCGAAACTCTAAGTTATGCGGGGTGTCACGATATCCGCGGCCTCGGTGGCCGCCGCCCGATCTCGCGCCCCCACGGTCGCGATCCCCAGGAGGCCGAATTACGCGATATATTGCGCCCCAAAAACCTCCGGCGCACGGTTCTGTCGTCGCGAGGCCCCTCGCGTCCGCCACCGACCGCCTACCAAAAGCGAATACTAGCGAAACTCGGTCGCGAGCCGAATAACCGCGAGACTCTAATTGCGCCGTTTCTGGCAACTTTTTCCGCCGCGTCCGGCGTACGTCGCGTCCGACGATTTTCACTAACGCTAACCCAAACACAAAACCAAATAGCTCGGAGAAACACGCGTTCGCGATACGCGATATCCCGAAAGACGGCGGTCGGGGCAAGACGAACACGGCACTCGCGGTTTCCCGTGGCCGTTCACACTCTAATTTCGGTTAGGGCAACCTCACCGGATCCGCTGTCCCCTCGTCGACACCGTCGGGTCCTGGTCCCGGGGCGCCGGGTAGATCGGCCTTCTTAGCGGCACTCAAACTTGATCGCGATAATTAATTTACGCGAGACGACTTTACGCCTTCGCGGACGACCCAGAAGAGATCGAGCGGTCCGCTCGATGGAAAATCGAGAGCGCACCCCTCCATGGGGTTGCGCGGTAATCAGGCGCGGCGTCGCGACCAATCGGGGTCGACGTACGGCGGATCACGCGCGGGTATTCGCCAATTTTCGGCGGGGTCCTTCAAACGCTGTTCCGTGTCCCTTCGCCTGACGGATTCAGTCGCCCGGTGGTTTGTTCTCTCGGGCGGGGTTCCCTGTGTTGGCCGGTTTCCTCGCGGACCGGGGGGACGCTGGCCAGGCGTCCCCGGCCCCTTTAGAGGTCCGGGGTCGTTGCGGGAAGCCCTCCGGTGATCTCGTTGTGCCACGCGTGTCCGCCCCGCGCCCCGTCGTCGGATCACACGCCCGTCTCGTGACGTCCTCGGGCCGCCTCTCCCGTCGCCGCCGGTCCCGCTCCAGTCGCCGTCTTCCGTGTCCATCGTTGAGGCGCTGTTCCTCGGTGACGTGCCGCGTTTTCATACAAAAAAAAAGAGGCAATAAATACGCGCAAATGCTCCATTTTGGAGGCCCCCTGGAGATTCCGCGATTGCTCTCCTGGATCGTCCGCGGGCGCGAACCGCGCCCTGTGACGGCGGCGGGGCGCTGCCACGCGCGGCGAACCGTCACGTCACAACATATATATACAGGGTGTACCAGACCTGACGTGCCACTTGTTAATGGCAGATACCTGAGATCATTTTGAGTCGAAAATCCTAATACCAAAATGCCGAGGCTATAATAGTTTTTAAGTAAGAAGTGTTCAAAGTTGGCCAATCAAGTTGTCTGAAATTCGCGCGCTCAGTCATGTCACATTGCACAGTAGTGAAGGTGCTTTCAAGCGCATTAATTCTATTATCAAAACTGATATAATTTTGCATACGTATTGTCTGCGTTGTTGTAATTGCTTCTTATCTTTATTGTAATGTATGAGAATTATTAATTAAATGTAATAATATTAATAGCAGGGTAAAAGACATAAATATTAATTATGTAAAATGTGATACTGTTGAACTGTCAAAACTGTCATATGTATTTTATCATAAATGGATGATGATTCTGATGGTAAAAATGTAGAGATAAATATAAACTAATGAATTACATTTTTGTTTATTAATAAGTGCTAATAAACAGAACATAAAATAAAAATACATAATTTTACTTTAATTAATAATAAAGTTATTTAATAAGCTTGAATTACATATGTTTCTACTTGTCTTGCTATTGAATTACATTTTAGTTTATTAGAATAAATTTTATTAATAATAAAATTATTTATTTTTAATGTAACATTTGATAATTTAAAATAAACTTATTGCTAGATAAGAGATTACATAAGCTGGCCGTAACTTTACAAAATTACAGAATACAGAATACAGAATACAGAATACAGAATACAGAATACAGAATACAGAATACAGAATACATAATACAGAATACAGAATACAGAACAGAATACAGAATTACAAGAATACAGAATACAGAAATTATTTAAATTACAATTCGATACAGAATTTATCATTTAGATTAAGATAAATTTTTATACTTATTTATAAAAGATATTCAAAATGTCTACCATCACATTGTATACAAAATTGTGCACGTCTTAATAAATTCCGCCCTGCATCTCGTATCATTTGTGGTGTTATAGTCGCAACTGCTTCAATAATTTTGCCCTCAAGTTCTTCACGGTCGTTTATATCTTCTCGATAAACGTATTCTTTTAAAGTTCCCCATAAAAAATAATCTAAAGGCGTTAAGTCTGGTGACCTTGCCGGCCAATTTATAGGACCTCCACATTCTATCCATCTCGCTGGAAAATTTGCATCCAATACGCGGCGTGCGTTTAAAGAAATATGTGGTGGTGCTCCATCGTGTTGAAAAAATATTTGTTGTCGTTGGTTTAATGGAATATCTTCTATCAAATTTATAAAATCATTTCTTAAAAAATTTGTATAAATATTTCCAGTTACATTGAAAATTGTGTTTCTAATAATTAAAATAATTAATACATTAGAACTCACAATTGTATCATTTAGTATACCAGCGCATAAATCGATACTAAATCGACGCTGATAATTCCTTATTTTATAATAATTTGGATTTCCGTTTGCCCAAATATGTGAATTATGAGTATTAAAACTGCCTTCACGCGTAAAACACGATTCATCCGTAAATAAAATATTATGTACAAAACCACGTTGATTTTCTTCCTAGGTTCTAGTAACCATGTACAAAATCTCATTCTGCGTTTATAATCTTGTGGTAATAAATTTTGTACTTTTGTAAAATGATACGCATGAAATTTGTTTTCTTTTAATACACGCTGTAATGTAGATTTCGAGATATTTAATTCCCTACTAATTTTGCGTATACTAGTAGAAGGTTCATCTTTTGCAGCTTGTAAAATTGCTTTTTCATTTTGGTCTGTGCGGATACGACGTTCAATAACTGCACCTCTTCTTTTGTCAGGAATTACAGATCCTGTTTTACGCACACGATGTATTAATCAAATTTTTATTTGTGCTTTTATTAAAATTTTTTTTTTATAATTTGTAATTTTTTTTATAATAAATGGCATTAAAAACAAAAAAAAAACAAAAACAAAATAACGTAAAAATAAAATGATTATCTTCCAACATGGATTTCACGTCAGCAGAATATTGTGATATGTTATTTATGTATGGTGAATTTGGACGAAACGCTCGTCTTGCTGCGCGCGAATATAACAGGCGTTATCCGGAACGAAGAGCTGTCAACAAGAACGTATTTTTGAGATTAATACATCGTGTGCGTGAAACAGGATCTGTAATTCCTGACAAAAAAAGAGATGCAGTTATTGAACGTCGTATCCGCACAGTCCAAAATGAAGAAGCAATTTTACAAGCTGCAGAAAATGAACCTTCTACTAGTATACGTAAAATTAGTAGGGAATTAAATATCTCGAAATCTACAGTACAGCGTGTATTAAAAGAAAGCAGATTTCATGCGTATCATTTTACAAAAGTACAAAATTTATTACCACAAGATTATGAACGCAGAATGAGATTTTGTACATGGTTATTAGAACAGGAAGAAAATCAACGTGGTTTTGTACATAATATTTTATTTACGGATGAATCGTGTTTTACGCGTGAAGGCAGTTTTAATACTCATAATTCACATATTTGGGCGAACGAAAATCCAAATTATTATAAAATAAGGAATTATCAGCGTCGATTTAGTATCAATTTATGGGCTGGTATACTAAATGATACAATTGTGAGTTCTAATGTATTAATTACTTTAATTATTAGAAACACAATTTTCAATGTATTTCACTTATACAATAACTGTATACAAGTATGTACAATACTGATATTAAATTTCAGATTGGTCCTTTTGAAATGCCTGCAAGACTAACTGGAAATATTTATACAAATTTTTTAAGAAATGATTTTATAAATTTGATAGAAGATATTCCATTAAACCAACGACAACAAATATTTTTTCAACACGATGGAGCACCACCACATAATTCTTTAAACGCACGCCGCGTATTGGATGCAAATTTTCCAGCGAGATGGATAGGACGTGGAGGTCCTATAAATTGGCCGGCAAGGTCACCAGACTTAACGCCTTTAGATTATTTTTTATGGGGAACTATAAAAGAATACGTTTATCGAGAAGACATAAACGACCGTGAAGAACTTGAGGGCAAAATTATTGAAGCAGTTGCGACTATAACACCACAAATGATACAAGATGCAGGGCGGAATTTATTAAGACGTGCACAATTATGTATACAATGTGATGGTAGACATTTTGAACATCTTTTATAAATAAGTATAAAAATTTATTTTAATCTAAATGATAAATTTTGTATCGAATTGTAATTTAAATAATTTCTGTATTCTGTATTCTTGTAATTCTGTATTCTGTATTCTGTATTCTGTATTCTGTATTCTGTATTCTGTATTCTGTATTCTGTATTCTGTATTCTGTATTCTGTATTCTGTATTCTGTAATTTTGTAAAGTTACGGCCAGCTTATGTAATCTCTTATCTAGCAATAAGTTTATTTTAAATTATCAAATGTTACATTAAAAATAAATAATTTTATTATTAATAAAATTTATTCTAATAAACTAAAATGTAATTCAATAGCAAGACAAGTAGAAACATATGTAATTCAAGCTTATTAAATAACTTTATTATTAATTAAAGTAAAATTATGTATTGTTCTTTTATGTTCTGTTTATTAGCACTTATTAATAAGCAAAAATGTAATTCATTAGTTTATATTTATCTGTACATTTTTACCATCAGAATCATCATCCATTTATGATAAAATACATATGACAGTTTTGACAGTTCGACAGTATCACATTTTACATAATTAATATTTATGTCTTTTACCCTGCTATTAATATTATTACATTTAATTAATAATTCTCATACATTACAATAAAGATAAGAAGCAATTACAACAACGCAGACAATACGTATGCAAAATTATATCAGTTTTGATAATAGAATTAATGCGCTTGAAAGCACCTTCACTACTGTGCAATGTGACATGACTGAGCGCGCGAATTTCAGACAACTTGATTGGCCAACTTTGAACACTTCTTACTTAAAAACTATTATAGCCTCGGCATTTTGGTATTAAGATTTTCGACTCAAAATGATCTCAGGTATCTGCCATTAACAAGTGGCACGTCAGGTCTGGTACACCCTGTATATAAAAGTAATATATTATATATATTATGACTATCGAGGCTATAATAACAATTTGTAAATAAAAGGTCAATCTTATTCTTTCAATTTATTTCAGATATTAATATTTATATAAGAATATTAACATTTCATCACAAAATGATCTCAAACGAGACTATTATTACAACTGTTACACACGAAGCTAACATTCTTTTTAACAATTAGATTTCGAAAAAAATACATCTGTAATAAAAGATCATATTTTACAAAACAATATCTTCCTTCGCCAGTAATCATATTTTACATTTAAATATATGTCAGAGATTATAAAAGTGTTTTAAATATTGCGTGACAATGAAATTACAAATTGTTCTGAATGAGATAACATTATAGTCTTGTAATATCTTGGAATTCCAATATTTTTCTAATATTTATCACACAATTTTCTTTCCTAGTCTTTCTATGATTATCTACTAAGATATGATGATGTGTTAACAATGATGATATCAATTCACAATTTCGATGAATATAAGTATAAATTATTTTCCTTACAATTTATCGCTCGTTATGTATACATATATCTTTCTTACTACACGTACGTGACGTACGCAACACAAGTCCTCTTGCTTTCCCACTGATTCGGTGTCCTTGTCGCACATATTATCGCTGAAAATAACAGTAATGACACTCTCATATCTACGTATAAACGACACGATAGAAGCACACGGAAGATCTTACGAATCAATGTAGGTAGAAAAGACGGATTTTTATTTCAAAATCGAGTAACGATTATTTTTTTCAGAATATTTTCAAATGTATCTTTTAATAGTTGGAGCTACAAACGAAATTATTATTACAACAAACAGCTACAAAATACATTTTTTAAATTGGAATTAATTATTAATTTCAATTCCTTAATTTATTATAGGTCCAGCCAATTTCACAGAGGTATAATGTCCATGTATTAAAGTTATTATGAAAATAATGATAAAAATTAGTTTCCGTTTTCTAGCATTTAAATGTGAGACAAATTCGAAAAATTAGGAGCAAACTTAATATCGATAACTTCGTCGCATAATATATATATCCATAATATATCTATGTATGGAATATAATACATTTTTATATTGTGTGGTATAAAATATTAAGGGGGAAACCTCATGTAAACAGCACTTTTTTAAAGATTTTGTTACAAAAAAGTGGGAGTATTTATTGAATTCAAATAAAATACATTGTAATATTTAAGTTTAAATGTATAAAAAAAAAATTTTTTTTTTGTAAAAAAAAAATGGCAACGCTACAGCTGCTTGAAGTTGGCTCCTCGAGTTTGCGCCGGACAACGCTCAGGTCCTTGTAATTGTCTGAAATCAACGAATTAAATTTTTTTCATTGAAATAAATTATTTTGTACTTCATGAACCTAAATTTAACAAAAAAAAACAAAAAAATGAAAAATTGAGGACATTTAAAAAAAAATGTAATTTTTAATTTTTTTTAACAAATTGTTAAAAACAATATTTATTATAACAATTTTAATATATTTTGAGGTTCATGAAGTACAAAATAATTTATTTCAATAAAAAAAATTTAATTCGTTAATTTCAGACAATTACAAGGACCTGAGCGTTGTCCGGCGCAAACTCAAGGAGCCAATTTTAAGCAGCTGTAGCGTTGCTATTTTATTTTTTTTTTACAAAAAAATTTTTTTCTTGTAGATTTAAACTTAAATATTACAATGTATTTTATTTGAATTCAATAAATACTCCCACTTTTTTGTAATAAAATCTTTAAAAAAGTGCTGTTTACATGAGGTTCCCTCCTTAACTATGCTTTGTGATTTACATATCAACTTGTTGAGTTGTTCCACTTTGTTGCATTGATTTAGTTGCTTTATTGACTATCACCTCTGACGTTGCCTCTATTATCTAAAACAAAATGTAAAATCTGAGAAAACATACCCATTACATTATATTACTGCATTGTAATTTAACCAGTAGCTTACATTACTAATAGTATCTAATACATGATCTATGCTTTCACATCTTAATAGTAGACGCCTCAAGGTGGTTAACGTAACAACGGCAACGAAAATTAAAATTTGATATGCTCCGACAGTTATTTTATCCCATATCCTATAACAAATAAATATTCTAGTAATTCTACGAGTGCTATTACCAGTATCAAAATTCACTAATAAAGTTGCAATATACAACACATTACATACATACTTAGCAATAGATTCATTGGATATTATGCCAGCGAAACATGAATATAACCACGCATTGTATGGAAGATTATAAAGTGCATCAATTTTAACGAGATGCTTGTATAATTCTATATCCTCTTTTTCCAACAGTGCGTATGTACAGTCTTGCAATTTTCCGACTTCTTTCTGCAGCTTTTCAACTTGCACAAATTGCTCATAGCTCTGAAATAGACAAAATTCTGTTACAATATTATATTTTTGGCTAGACATACAAAGTATCTATGAATTTGTAGAGCTAATAAGTCTTTCAAGATTCACAAAAAAAGCTATCAAAATAAATCTCAATTAAAATTAAAAAATTAAATATGAGTTTAAAAGTCTGAAACGATATTAAATAATGCGATAAACCTGTATAACGGTGATTCCAATTGAGCAGTCATATCAACTTTTTCTCTTCTTTTGCGTAACAGCCACATCGCTAGAAATATTAGATGAGGTTTTGCAAAGTCGTCTATGATCTTGGTGACTCTCAGTGCTCTCTGTACATCCCGAAATTCCGCCTTATGCTGGGTAATTTATAAACCCCTGACTCTCTGCGTAAACCGGTACAACGTCGAGTAAGACTTTGTACAGGAAATTTCTATACATAGCAGGTACAGTGAATCTTAAGCAAAACTGCTTCAGCTTTGTCTTGTCAAGCGGGCGCTCCTTCAATAATATCTCCAGAGACTTCTTTTCTTCGACGCTGCGAGAACCAACCTGCCATTTAAAAGAAATAATAATACTCTAATCATTCAGTGTCAATCTGACGGAGGAATTCTTATATAGTAGTATATAATTGTCGTTTCGATTTGAAGAGCAAATGGAACTTAGATGACTTTACTTTCTCATAATACTGCGAACGAAAATTCCGCTCATCCGTCATTTGTCTAGTTTCGTCGAGATAGAAATAAATAGAAGAGTCAAGTAATAAATATTCGCGTTTTCTTCTCACACACGATATCCTATGTATATAATTACTCTTATTATCATATGTTATCGACACGCCCGCGTGTCACTCCATCACAGTTCTATATACACAACCGTAGTTCTATATTATAAAAATCTCTCCTGCAAAAAGAAAGAAGGTAATAATAATTTATAATATTTTTTTAACAGCACGAAAATACAATACTAAAGTATTCTAACTTTTTAAGTAATTTATTAAAAACTTATCATGTAATTTTCGCCGACTATCCAATGATCGATAATAATTGATTGTGATCGTCGTGACAATTATCGTAACCTCATCGATGAGTTGCAACTTGAACTCTGACGATAACGACACTTGTTCTAGCGTTACAACAGTAACCTAATCTGTCAGCCTCCTCGACGTGCGAAGAAAAGTGCAGTGTTTATAGTTAGATATATTAATACAGATATATTGTTTACGAGAGCTTCTTTGCTTACGAACGTTACGATCGTCGTAATGAGCTTACGATCCATCTTAATGCTGCGATCGTGATCGTAAGCAAAGAAGCTGTCGTAAACAATATATCTATGTTAATATATCTAACTATAAACACACTTTTCTTCGCGCGTTGAGAAGGCTGACATGTTAGGTTATACTGTTGTAACGCTAGACAAGTGTCACAACTCCTTCGTGGCGTGTCCCCTCTCCGTGGGGAAGGAGATCAACACCGTACCGATGAAGCTCTGAGGAACTACCAGCGACTAGTCGCTGGGAAAACCCGGGATGGAGGTACGGTGGCTAAGAACACGCCCTTCCCCCCTACCGGCCTTCTGGCTGGGACGGGGGGAAGAACTGGGAGTGGTCCCGCTCTCAGATCCATTGCACGCCGGTGTTCCGGCAGGGAATGAGAGTGGGACACCTTTGGGAGGGGCTACCACTCGGACTGGGCCGGGCGGTAGGCTGCCTCGGTAGCGTGGGAGGACGGGCTGGCCGGGCTCGGTAGCTGGTGATAGCAACCGGCCTAGGGGAAGGAAAACCCCGATAAAAAACCATTCTATAAGCTTACATGATGAAGAAAAATAAAAGGAAAGACGTACCACCCTAGGGCGGGGTCTCCTCGGGAGACTCCACTCGGAAAACCACGGGTCGGCGCCAGGGTGATCCTGCCTCCGGGCAGGGTGTTGTTGTCCCCGTCACCCGGGCGTCGTCATCACGCGAGGGGGTAAGCGCCGAGTCGTTTGGGGCGAGCTCGGCTGTAGTGGCAGCGATCGCCCCCAAAGAGGCCCGGGTTCGCCTGGAGAGAGTATCTCTTGGCGGCCCGGGTCCCGATGACGGAGGGTCCCGGAACGCGGATAGCGTATCCAGGTCCCGGGACACGAGGAGGCGCGACGAATCGAGGGCGCCGTCAGCGACGCCCTCGGTCGCTTCTTCGGCTGGAGCATGTGATGGCGGAGAGGAGACTGACTCCTCTTGCTCCAGCCGCAGAAATAAGAGAGGAGGGCAACCCCTTGTATCAGGGGGATATGTGGGCCTACCACGGCCCCTTGTATCAGGGGGATATGTGGGCCTACCACGGCCTAAGAGCCGGACTCTCCCCCAGAAGGGGGAGATTATCACTAAGCAGGACAAGGAGGTTTCTCCTCCCTGTAAGGCGGTGGATAAGGAGAGGCGGGCAGCGAGCCGTCCCGCGGACCAACCCGCCTCCCCCAAGGCCTCTGAGTTAAGTGAGGTACAACTTCGGGACAAGGCCAGAAATATCCTGTATTACAGGCTGGTCGATAATGCCCACGAAAAAACTCTAATAGAACTGGAGAAAGTTGCAGACTCGGTCGATGAGTACCTCTGCGAGCTGTACCACCGGTATCGCAGAGTTGCGAAAGAGGAGAAAAAGCATCAAGAGGAAATCTCTGAGATGCGACGCGAAAACGCGAAATTGAGGGAGGAACTCTCCGGTATGAAGCGGAGGGTCGAGGAGGTAGAGGCTAAGGTCTCCGTACGGGGTGAACGGGCTGATAAGGCCTCTAATACGGAGGAGGCAGCAATGCAGGCCGACAAGGCCACCAACACAGAAGGTGCTATGCAGCGGGTCGACAAGGCCAAGAGTACTAGTGGCGCCGAGATAGACCTCATGGTTCGAATCGGCGTCCTCATTGACCAGAAGGTGGGCGCCCTTGCGGAGAGCCTTGGCTCTCAGCTAAGGGCGATAAGCTCCTCACTTGGTGAGGGACGTGCGACGGCGACGGATGCCGCCGTTGGAACAATCGCACGCGTGGCGGCCAGCACGACTGCCAGTGCGAACAAGAAGAAGAAAAAGGGCAGGAGGGGATCATGACCACCCCCTCCCCCTGCACCCTCCGCTGCGCGGGAAACCCGGGACGGGGGGCTAACGCGACCGCCATCGCCCCAAGTTGACGCGGAAAAGGAATGGACTCTAGTCCAAGGCAAACAGAAGAGGAAGAAGGCGGGCCCTCTGTAACCTGGGCCCCGACCTCCTAGGGTAAGTAACTGGCCTTGGCAAGACCAGGAAAAAGAGCGTGCGGTGTCCTCGACTTCCGAGAACAGCGGTGGTGAGTCTCACCATTCCGCCGGGGAGCGAGGGCACGACATACGAGAGGGTTATGAGAACTGTGAGGGAGAAGATCTCTCTCACGGAACTCAACATTGGTTTTGTCCGCTATACGGGGGCTGTGAATGGGGGGCGCCTCATTCACATTGCTGGCGAAGGCTCCGACCGGAAGGCTGACCTTTTGGCCAGCCGAATGGCTGAGGTCCTGGACGGGATGAACGTTCGGGTCGCCCGGCCCAACAAGCGCGCTGAGTTGCGCGTGGGAGGGCTGGACGACTCGATTAGCCCAGAAGAGGTGGTCTCCACTTTGGCGGAGGCGGGAGGGTGTTCTGAGGGGGAAATCCGAATCGGCACGATCCGGAGGAACCCCTCGGGCTTGCGCTCGATCTGGGCCCAATGCCCTGTGGTGGTCGCCAACCGCTTGGCGAAAAGCGGGAAGTTGAAGGATGGGATGGATTACGGCTGCGGTCGAGCCGCTCCAGCCCCGCCCCCTGCAGTGCTACCGCTGCCTGGAACCTGGTCACGTCCGGGCACGGTGCACTGCCACGGTGGATCGCAGTGATTGCTGCTATCGCTGCGGCGAGCGATCCCACCGTGCCGGCCAATGCCCGGCCGCTAAGCCGAGGTGTCCGAAATGCTCGGATCTTGGTAGGCCGGACAAACACAGGCTGGGGGGGGGGGGGGACTGGGTGTTCCCACCCGAGGAGAGAGGGCGAGAGGGTTTGGAGGCCGGGCAAAGACCCGCCCCCTCTGAATCCCCCTCGCGCGGAACGGGCTTTGGCCCTCGAGAGGAACCAGGGTGGCGAGAGAATGGACGTGGCATAATACCCGTCCATCTTCGCCACCTCCTCACGCAGGGAGTATTACTCCCTGCATTTTTGACGTGTGGTGTCGAGTGAAAGCCCGACGGGGCCGTTGGGTGAGCGGGGGCTCTCGTTCATCGGTCCCTTATATCCCGACTAACAGGGAGGAGAGGGCTGCGGGGTGAGTTGTGTCCCTCACCCCGCTAGCAACCGAGAGGTATGTTTCCCTTTGTTCGGGATTCACCGTTTAATCTTTCGTATTTTCGGGTATCCTATTTTTGCGTTGCGGTATTACCGCGAGATTTGACAACGTCGCAGCAGTCTTGTTGACAGCCACGCGTACAAAGGCTCCACGAGTCGGTCACGCTCCAAAATTCCTGATCCCCGTGTCTTCGCGTCTGGCGTTCTGCGTGCCGATCGTGAGAGCTCAGTTCGAGTGTTGCGAGCGAGAGAAGCGAGGCGGAAACCCACTAGTGAACGAGTGCGGGGATAACTGTTTCTTCCGACGCTCTGTAATCACCCATAATTCAGCTCAAGTTTAGAGTCTCTCCGCTCTCGCTATCTGCTCGATCTCGATCTCCGCGAGCGCGAATCTATCGTGTCGGCGTGCTTTCACAGATTCCCAGAGTGATTCGCGGTGCAAGATTTCCGTCCGGCCCGCGTCAAGATCTCCGTTAATATTCGAGTCCTTCGCGCGCGTTGCAAGATTTCCATGACCTCCGCGTCAAGATTTCCGCTTCAGTGGTTAGCACGCCAAGACATTGTGCTCGCGTACTTATTTGCCGATTATCGCCCTAAAGGACTAATTGATCGGGCTCATTAATCGCTGCGCGGTACAGTGGTGCATCTTGCACTGTGCTTGCGGACGTCGATAGGCATTCACGCCCGTACGGACATAGTCTTGAAGGGAACATTCTGCGTTAAACAATATCAGAGGTGCTCATTACTCTCGAATCGACATTGATTTATAACCTTTCATTTATGTGACATTTTGAGAAATATATAATTTGACTGTTAATACTCGCGAGTGATTATTGAGAGTGCCCCCTTCACCGTCGAGCCTTCTGACAAGGCGATCCCAGTGATCCTCATCCAAACCCAAGCACCCTTAGAAGGGAACGGGGAATGACCCCACTGCGCAGGAATGGGGAAACCCGTCGTACGGGGGGTGCTCGAAAGCGTTGATTCTATAGTACCCGAGCACCTCCCCGTAAATGCAGAGGTCGTGGACACCGCTGGAGTTTTAGTGGGTAGGGTGTACATGTAGTATCGTGGGCGATGTACATGTCATACAATTCCACACTCCCCTCGCCTCCCCCCGGAGGAGGGGGGTCTTCCCCGAAAGGGGCTACTGGTTGAAACCTGGGACGTAAGTCCTGGGGATTCCAGTAGTTGAAGATTTCTCCAGCGTCAAAAAAAAAAAAAAAAAAAAAAGAAGTGTCACAATCTTCCGAGTTCAAATTGAGTCAACTCATATAATGAGGTTACGATAGCTTTCGAGCGTTACAATCGTCGTAAGGAACTTAACATTACGATAAATGTAAACGCAGCCTCGCGCGCCAACTAACGTACACGTGTCACGTCACTGCACATAAACATGCTGTCTCTTTCGTTGTCATGGAGACTGATGGAGACGCTCAAGACTGGCAATATCGCTCTCTCGCTCTCTCTCGCGAACGCGATTTATTTATCGACAAGCAAGAGCCATCTGCAGTCGAAAGTAGTGAAAGTAACGCTGGGGTATCCAGAGCCATCTGTTGGCGAACAGCCGGGTTAATATATATATATGTTATATGTCCGACGACGACATGGACGTTTCTTAAATGAAAATTTTCAGAATCGGAATTTGCATCGTAATATCTCCGCTCGTAGGGCACGTAGCGGAAAAATAAAAACACTTTTCTTATATAAATTTGGTCCCAGCTATCCATTAAGCCTAGTTAGAACTCGATCCGTTCGCTGGTTATCGAGGTCTCAAAATCTCGGGTACTCGCAACTCGTCGCGTCGCGTATACAGGGTGTTACTAAAAGAGCGGACACTAACTACATAGCGGTATTCCTTGTCAAAAACTGAGTCGAAAAGTCCTGAACCACTTTTTTCTATAATGCTTAACAAAGCCGTAATCATTGAGTAAAGTCAGTCCAACCAGCGCCGTTCTTTAGCCGGGCGAACGTCGGTGAGCCGCGCGCCTGATAGTGTGCGTGAGCGCTCAGCCGCGCATCGCGCGACGGTCGCGCTATGCTTTCGCGCGCGTCGCGTGCAATATCCTTATGCATTGTAATAATAGAAATAATTTTTTCTTGCACTAAAAATCACTTTTTACTCTTGTCAGAAGCACCTCCTTGCAGAAAATTTTGATAACGGATAAAACTTTCGCCAAGACATAACTATTATTAAAATATAAAAATTTAATCAAATACAAAAAATTATATTGTGTATTTTACAATACAAAATTTTACAGTATAAAATAATACACAGTTGTAATAATCAGTACCGTCCGAATAGACGATCCCGACATTTAGTTTGTCAATACACTGAACAAATACTTTTAATTTATGGAGGCATGTTTGATGTCAATGATATATATACTATTTTGTACATAGTATTACGTCGGACGTGTTGGAAAAAGCGACAGTTTTTTCTGTTCTATAATTTTCATAAAGTGTCGTCTCATGTCTTGCACGTCCATGGAATATTTTACATTACAAGGATTGCCGTTCTTTACTATAGTTGTGGCAAAAGCTGGGGCGTAAATTCCGCAACTTGTACCGTCTGGTTGTGCATCGACTTTCTCAAAAATAATATCACTTTGCCTTATTTTTGGATATCAACACTTTATATATTTTCTTTCCTTGGCTACCAATTTATCGTATGTACAGCCAGGTATACTGTCACATACGAAAAGTTTGGTACCATCAAAAAATATACATCGCCAGTGTTTAATTCCCTCTGCAATTCCCTTTTCACAGCTTTTCCCTCCAATTAATTGTACACTTTTGTCGTTCTTACTAGCGGCAATCCAATCATCAGAAAGTGCTTGAAATTGTACACTGCGTTTCAAAGTCTGTTTTTTCTCTTATGATGCGTAAAAATGAATCTATCGATTCGTCGGTTAGTTCGCTGCCAGACAAGACATTCTCTTTCACAATGGAAATAGGAATAATAATTTCATCTTTTATTCTTCGTCTTGCCTTATCCTCTTCGGTTATATCTCGCTTGGAGCTTGTACCAATATATGAGCATTCATCATCCTGCTCCATATCTCGAGCAATCAGAGCAGTAGTAATTGCTGATTTTATCGGCGAAATGTCACATTCGTTATTTTTATTAATGACCTTTTTGCTCTTTACTGCATTTTGCTGATTACTTTTTGAAATACTTTTTTTTTTAGCTGCTTCTTCCTTTGCTTCTATAATATATCTTGGATTCCTTATTGGCATACGCCTATTATGGCGACTATCCAAGATTTCCGGAAGCATGCAATCGTTACAGAAGCGTGTTAGGTCAGACAGCATATGCTTCTCCCAAAAAGCATTGTCTCTATCTACACACACTATTTTCATGCTTTTTGGAGTACATACTGCAAAAATGCAATACTCTCGTTGCGTTATGTTTAATTGACCTTGAATTTGATAAAAAAAATGATGATTTTGATTTATTTTATCTGGGTCTCTTTTATCAAAGATGTTTTTCAAGCGGGGTAATGTCTTTATGGCTTCTTCTGCTGTTAAATGTTCAGCCGACAGAGGACATTTAATCTCCACCAAACCATTGTCGTCTATGAGTCCATCAGGAGATGCACCCAGAAATGGATTTTTAGAATCAATAAATAAGCCGCAAGGTTTTATAACTTTATTGATTTTTGCGGCCAACTCTTTCCTAGCTACTTCTTCTTGAGTGCGACCATATATCATGGCTGGGGTATCAATAGGCACAGGAAATAAAATATTCTTTATTGTCACTGCGCAAGACGTTGTCTTTTTCCTACGACAAACTCTTCCAAAATTGGACGCTGTCAACATTTGACTTCTCAGTGTTAACCACAGTTCGGATTCACTTTGTTGGGATAAAGTTCCGAAAAGCCCATACCTCCGATCGTTCTGAAATTTTGTATACTATTATATTTTGATATGCTAATTATGAATGTGTCAATGAAAATTGGCGCAAAGGTCATTTTCTAGGTAAAAATGAAAAAAAAAATTTTTTGCATATTTTTTAATTATCTAAATAAATATACATTTTAGTACAAAAAGTTTCAAATAAAAATTGTACATCTCTTAAAAACGCAACTTTTATATTCTATACGCTATTACTGTGAAAGCAGTACTTAACAAGAAAAATATAAATGAACATTCAATTCCATTCACCTGACATGTAAAATCTGTATATCTATTAAATCTTCGCCTTACTAAAGTGATGAGTCTACCATATACTAATAATATTGATACTGAAAAGATTAGCAAGACCTCGTACGCAAGGTAGAACGTTTCATTCACCTGACATATAAAATCTGTATATCTATTAAATCTTTGCCTTACTAAAGTGATGAGTCTACCATAAACTAAAAATAGATACAGAAAAGATTAGCAAGACCCCTACGCAAGGTAGGGCGTTGCCCCTCTCCTCACAACCACCCTGCCTGCCAACGCCTGTTTCACGACAGTTTCTTCTACCAAATTAAGTCTTGTTTTCGGAATGAATGTTGCTTTTGCAATAGAAAAGTGTTATATTAAAGGGGGGGGCGGAGCCCCCCCAAACCCCCCTGGCCGGGGGCTTCGCCCCCTGGACCCCCCATTGGGAGATTCAGGTATTTCTAAATAATATGAAACAAAATAATTTTTTGTTATCTTGTTTTTTCCCACATTTTTCTCGTTAAATACTGCTTTTACAGTA